>JAGKRZ010000432.1:0-19425 GCA_020002355.1 Intubia oerlemansii
GGGAAAAAAAAAAAAAAAAAAAAAAAAAAAAAAAAATTCACTGTGTCAACTCTCGTCGAATAAAGGAGGTGGCCGTCAGACAGCAGCGGTGGACGCACCACAACGTACTCCCGCACAGCGTACTTCGTACTGGAGCACAGCATGCGACTGCAAGGGCCGCCAACGCGCCAGTTAAGACATTGGCAGTGGATACAGGGATACGGGGCAGAGCCCGTCGTGCTGCACTGTCTTGAAGAAAAAAGTATGAGTTGTGAGCTGTCGGTGGCCGTCGTTGTCAGAGAGAAAGGAGGTTTTGTGTGTCTGTGCTTGTGGAGAAGAATCGAGTTGTGAAATCAGGGAAGAAGAAAAAGAAAAAGGAGGCGAGCAAAGCCAGTTTCCCTTTGAAGACCGTCTTGCTACGATGGCTGTGTGCAGGGAAAGAACGACCGTGGCGCCGTGGCCAAAACAACACACAACACATGGGACGGCAAGAGCTACCGGACGCGTCCCCGGTCGTTCTTTCCTGTCTTTGGCTTCTTGCTGGAACAAGGTCTCCGTCGCACCTTCCCCGTTCTGTTGTGCAATGTGCAACGCTTTTTTTGTCTTTTTATCGTCTCTGGAACAGAGTCCCTTGATCACCACATATGATTTATGAGTATGCAAAGCACTGTTCACGGCCGCTGCAGGATGCAACGAGACGGTACTTACAACCAAGTATCTTACATCTCTGATCCAGTCACGATCCTTACATAACATGATATTTTGGCTTTTAATTGCAGTGGATCGCGCTATGTAGCGCCGGGACGATAATTTAAAATGCTGGTGGGTCGCTGCTTCCTTGCCGTTTGCTGCCCTGTCGTTGCCAAAAGGGATGCTTTTTAGCGCCAGTTAGCTCGACCCACAGGCGGTCTCTTATTTCGACGTTCATGAAAAACACATCAGTCGGCAAAAGGAAAAAAAAGAGGCAAGTTGCGACCAACACAGACAACACAGGGAATCCCTCCTTTCGACGGCCTGATCGACACGCGAGATTATGTCCGACAGTAGTAGAATAACTCACGTACGTGCTTTTTTTTTTCTCAAGTACACACACACGCTTGTTGCTTACACTCCACAAACGGGGTCTCTCATGTCAGAATGGGCTCGTATCCCGTTCAATACAGCCACCGTGAGAGCCTCTTTCCAATTTTGCCTGTCAAAAAATTTCAGTGAAAAAAAGTCACATGGCGGTTGCTGGCTGTTGCAACGTCGCGCTTTCCCATTTTTGCACTATGACCCCAACCGCTGTCCGATGACCCACTAAAATGCCGGTACTTTGTCAAAGTATCGCTAGCGCGGTCTGGGTGCTGCGCGAGGGTACGAGACCGGGCAGCTACGCTAGAGCAACTAAAGCTACCTAGGTACGTACCAATCTCTCTACGACCGCATGTTGACCTTTGCGCCCGTATCTATCTCCTTTTCTGCCTATGCAGAAAAGCTTTGCTCTCTCACACCCTCACTTGTCTGTTGTGACGCAGGCGGCAAAAAAAAAAAAAAAAAGAAACTGACGTTATCCGCCGGCTAATATGCTTGGAGCCTTGCATTTTTTTTCTTCTTCTTAATATGCCATGAAAAGTTTTTCTCTTCTTCTTGCCACGCCGTCCATATCGGGAAGGCACGACCCAGGCCAGACCGCGTTTTCTCGTGTCCTTACCTAAATTCTTCACAAATTTTCACAATGGGAAAGGACGACCCCCTTGGCAACAGGAAACGACCCACTACTAGGGACATATGTCGGTCGCTCTTTCCAAGAAAGCAGCAGAACGTAACAGAACAGGCCAGCCTGGACCGGCAGACAATGTGAAAATTCGACGAAAATTCTGCATAGCGGCCCATCGCCCCTTCCCTCCAATATGACGATCAGAGCCTGCACGCCGCCGGCCGGGGTGGAGGGACGGCAGGCGCAACCCACCTGCGAACCTTTTCCTGTGGAAATGGAGAAGGGACCCCTGTCTCGGCGGCAATACGATTCCCTGTACATATACAGACATGTACTCCGTAAATCCATGTATCTCCCCCCTGTATTAGCCAGCAAGTGGTACCTGTCCCTCTGGCAGATACACGACGAGCTCTGTGCGGCCAGATGGAGCCCAGCCCCTGACACGCCCTGGCCACCTTCTAAACAATAAGCAAATAAAACAGAAAAGGGGGGATGTTCACTGACGAGAAATGACAAAAGAGAGAGACAGCATGGAATATGGGGTTCCTATGGTGTGTTTGTGTGGCAGTAAGATACGCCTACGAGTACGTGTATCTCTCCATTTTGTCGGTGGCATCTCGGTTATGCAGCGCGTCTCATGTCCAGGGAGGGAAAGAGCGGGTGGCTACGAGCGTGTACATGTACGAAGCACAGTGTGCCGCCGGGAGCTCCTGCAGAATTGGGCAATCACCATGAAACTCACGCGACTGGCACGGAGAGGGAGGCAGCAAATAGGGAAAGAGCGAGCGAACGGCGGCGTGCTGGCTCCTGCCCTGTGTGGTGCAGCAGCGGTGCATATCCCACATCCCATTGTGCTATCGCAACGCCCTTCCCACCCTCCCTTTTTCACAGGAGCTTCTGCTTGGGCCCCCTGGCCAATTGCATGTAAGGGTACAAGGTTACCTGTGCGGCAAAGTGGGCGGATCTGCCTCCACTAGGCCACTTTTCGGGGGGTGTCTCTCCCTCGTGCAGAGAGGTGCCTTTTTTTGGCTCCTGCTTGTTTTTGCCTGAGAAAACACAACTGCCGCCCGTGGCTCCATGACCCTGCTGCCATGGCACCTTCCTCTGTTTAAAAATACCCTTCCTTCCCGTCCTGTCCTGACCACACCCTTTTTCTCCTCTCCTCTTTCTCTTTTTCTTCCCCTTTCCTCCTTCTCTCCTTCTCTGTCCACCACATCTCGTCACTCACGAAGTATCAAGCTTGACAAGCTCAAGACAGCTCACGCTCTTCTTTTTTCCCCCCGTCGCTTTCTTTTTCCATTTCTCTTGTGATACCCAATATTTCCTTATAATCTTTTGTATTGTCTTTTTTTCGTCACGTTTCGCGTTGAGATACCCGTCGATACCCTAATCTGAAGATACCCCCCCCAAAACAAAAACAAACAACAAAAAAACAACAACTTCCGCTTTTTACTTTCACAAACCGCAAAACCACTTTCAAACGACACAATGGCCGAGGAACAGAAGCCCGTTGAGACCCCCGTCGTCGAGGCCCCCGCCGCCGAGACTGTTGCCGCCGTCGCTGAGACGCCCGCTCCCGCTGCTGAGACTGCCACCGAGGCTGTCGCTGCTGAGGCTCCCGCCGCCGAGGCCCCTGTCGAGGCTGCCGCTGAGGCTGCCGCCGAGCCCGCCGCTGAGGCCAAGAAGGAGGCTGAGCCCATTGAGGAGGGTGTCCTTGAGGCCAAGGGCACTGGCTTCCCCAAGTATGTTCAACTGGTTTCTTAAAATGATACCGTCGTCGACATGTTTCTAACAAAACAGGAACTTCCTGTACACCAAGAAGTTCTTCTGGTTCCCCAAGGAGGCTGTGAGCGCCAAGGACCTTGCTGCTTACATCAAGTCTGAGAAGGCTACCGATGTTGCCCACCACGTTGTCTCGTGGGCCTCGGAGACCGGCAAGGGTCTCCTGTTCTACGGCGAGAAGCTTGGCGACAAGTCGACTCCCCACGGTGTCATCCACCTGGTAAGCCTTTTCTTTCTGATTATAATACGCCAAGCTAGAAAACATGTTTCTAACATTGTTCAGGCCGATGCCTCTGAGCCTACCAACGAGGGCGCCAACAAGTTCCAGCTTTCGTCCAAGGGCCACAAGCACGTCTTCAAGGCTGCCTCGACCGCTGAGCGTGACAACTGGGTCAACCAGATCAAGGCTAAGATCGCCGAGGCCAAGGAGCTCGCTACTACCGTCACTGAGAGCGAGGCTTACAAGAACACTCTTGCCTCGCTGAAGCCCGCCAAGAAGGAGGAGAAGAAGGCCGAGGAGCCCGCCAAGGAGGCTGAGGCCCCTGCTGCCGAGGCTGCTGCCGAGGCTCCCAAGGAGGAGGCTGCCCCCGCCACCGAGGCCCCCAAGGAGGAGGCCGCTCCCGCTGCTGCTCCCAAGGAGGAGAAGAAGGAGGAGCCCAAGCGCCGCTCGGCTTCGCGCAAGCGCACTTCCATCTTTGGCAGCCTGATGGGCGGTGCCAAGAAGGAGGAGAAGAAGGCCGAGGAGGCTGCCAAGACCGCTGAGGCTCCTGCTGAGGAGGCCGAGGCTGCTGCCGAGGAGGCTCCCGCCGCTGCTGCTGAGGCTGCTAAGGAGGAGGCTGCTCCCGCTGCCGAGGCTTCCGCTGAGGCCGCCAAGGAGGAGGCTGCCCCTGCCACGGAGGCCCCTGCCGAGGCTGCCAAGGAGGCCAAGGAGGAGGCCAAGGTCCCCTCGCCCACGACCAAGCGCGGCAGCATCTTTGGCAACTTTGGCTTCTCCAAGAAGAAGGTTGAGCCTGAGGCCGCCCCTGCTCCCCCTGCCAAGGACACCCCTGCCGAGCCCGCTACCGTCTCGGAGACCGCCCCTGTGATCCCTGCTGTTGAGGCCACCGAGCCCCTGTCGACCGAGGTTGCTCCTGCTGCCGAGGGCGCTGCTGAGGCTCCCAAGGAGGAGGCTGCTGCTGCCAACGGCGAGACCAAGAAGGAGGTCAAGAACGACAAGCGCAAGTCGTCGCTGCCCTTCAACTTTGGTGCCAAGAAGGACAAGTCTGACGACGAGGCTGAGAAGAAGGTCAAGGGTGGCTTCTCGCGTCTCCGCAACACCGTCCTGGGCCGCAAGGAGAAGTCGCCCGGCCCTGCTAAGACCGAGGCCGCTGCTGCTGCCGCTGCTGCTGAGGCTGAGCCTGCCGCCGTTGAGGCCGAGGCCGCCAAGGAGGGCGAGGCTGTCAAGGAGGAGGCCACCGAGGCTGCCAAGGAGGCTGCTGCCCCTGCCGCCCCCGCTGCTGAGGAGGCTGCCAACGAGCCTCCCAAGGCCGCGTCGGCTGCCCCCCAGGTTGCTGCCACCGCATAGAGTGCGAATGACGGTGCACAACTCAAGCAGCAACAGTGAACGGCTGAGGCGGCCGATCCTTGCTCTGTTTCCAGTGTGTCTGGGAGTGGAAAGGGGTTGGCATATTTGTTTGTGCTTTTCGCCAGGTTGACGACCGGACAAAACGTCTTAATAATCTCCTTTCTCGTGGTTCGCTGCTTGTTTTGTTTTCCGGGACTGTTCGGTTTCTGCATTTAAGATACCCTGCTATAAAACACACGAGGCGGGCTGGACGGCGATGTGGTTCTTTTTTTTTTCTTGGAAGCCTGCCTTTCAACAACAAAAAAAACGCACGACGGGCACAGTTTGTCATGAACGATGTTGACCTTTCCTTTTTAATTTCCTTTTCCGTCTGTCTTCAGTCATTCCTTTTTTTTTTTATTTCCAGTTCGAAATTGTCGATAGGCCAAGCTTGCTGACAAGCAAGGGCAATCAAAAACAAGCAAACACTGCTACTATACATTTAATAATATACAGTCGTTTCTATCAAGAGTTGAAGGGAAATTGATTGTATTATGTGAAGGGTATTATGATTGCTATGGTATTTTGTATGTACGGAGTATCTTCCTGGCACCAGCACAGGCTTTGTGGCTCATTTGTCTCTCTACACATCCCTCGAAGCCAAAGCCGGAGCGCTGTAGCGGTACTGCTCTGCTGCCTGGCCGGACGTGCTGCTCCTGTAGAGCGGCTCCAGTGCGCTATAGCGAACGGCACACATCCTATCCAAGAGATGCTTTGCTGCTTATTGGCTGGCACCTGATGATGGGCCACCATGGACCCAGCTGTCACAGCGTGTATTCGGCAGATCGATGGCAGACTCATGGTCCGTCTCTGACCGCTATTTGGGACTGTGTTTTTTTCGTGATGATCGTATCGTCATTTCCGTCGTATTTGTTGTTTCCCAGTGTATCTTTTGCTTCCTTTGCCTCCCCCCCCCATCCCTAATCTTCAACGTCTCCTTTATAGACTGGTCACGCCGGGCCGCCATGCGTCGGCAATATGCTGCATGTCCTGCGCAAAGCGTCGGCTCAGGATGGTCTTGCCGCTGCCGGCGGGCGCGTACTCGTCTGGATCGTAAAAGGGGTTCTGCAGCAGCCGGACATAGGCCGTCTGCATGGCCTTGAAGACGGGCTTGAGCTCGGCATCGCGGAGTCCCGAGACGCGGCCGCCCGCGTGTTGCGACGCTGACGATGCCGTCGCCGTGGCTCGCCGTCCGCGCATGTCGACGAGAGCGACCATCTTGATGCCCGTGTTGGTCTCGTAGCCGTAAGCGGCCAGCCGGTCGTCGATGGCGTGCAGGAGCAGCAGTCCGGCGGCGTCGCTGGCGCCCGACGACGTCGATGGCCGCAGCTCAAAGACGTCGAGCGTGCCGCACAGGAGCATGGAGAACTGCAGGGGCGTGCGGACGGGCCGCATGCTGTTGGACACGGCATCGTACGAAGGATAGATGGACATGTGAAGAAGGTTGTCCTGAGGGAAGTGGATGTTAGATGGGGGAGAGGCAACGAGACTTGGGGGAGAAGAGAGACAAGAAACACATACATTGCGTCCAATGATGCCGATGCAGGCGATGGACGGGACGGTCGAGGCCATGTCGGTATTTTTGTCTTCTTCTTTTCTTCTTCTTTTTGTGTAGATGAGAGAGGGGGGGGGAAAGGGTGTACGTTTCTGTCGGCGTTCGTGGTGGGGGGTAGAAGCTGGGCAAGTCGTGAGCTGTTATGTGTGTACTTTGTTAGCTGGGGCAGTTGCTGTCGCGCGCGTGCCGTCACCAAAAAGAACGATGGCCGCCATTGCCCGCCCCTGAACTCGACAAAAGTGGGCCTGTCGCATGTACCGGTTCTTCCATGTGGTTGGCTGCGGGCCAACTAAAAAAAAATGTTGGCGAGGCTGCGGCGCGCGGGATACTGGGAAAAAAAAACGATGAAATAGAAATTATACCTGAAACAATATAGAGGCATGGCCAACCAGTCCACTTTCGTTTTCCATTCGACAAAACTTATCAACGTCTGGCAAAAGCCACATGTGAAAGAGTCCAAAAAGTCGAGGGGGTTGAGCGGTTGAGAGCCCCGATTCTATATCTCGTCTTTGCTCGTCTTTTTTCCTCCCCCCTCCCCCTCGTCCAAAGAAAGCCATGTCAACACCGAGACCCTCCGACACCGGTGCCTCGGCTCCCCAAGTTCCCGCGCAGCCGTCGCCTGCGCCCGCAAGACAGCCCAGCCTCGTACGACGGTCCATGTCGGCGGCCGTGGTGGGCGCCGTGTGGACGTTTTCGCGGGCCTTTCTCTATGGGCTCAACCGCGTCGAGGTGGTCGGTCTGGACCGGTTTGTGCGGCTGCTGGATGCGCGGCGCGACGTGGAGCAGCGGCAGCGCGGCCTGCTGACGGTCAGCAACCACATCTCGGTGCTCGACGACCCGCTCGTCTGGGGCGTGCTGCCGCCGCGGTATGCGTTTGGCGGCCTCGACACGCAGCAGGTGCGCTGGGGACTGGGCGCCCACGACATCTGCTACGCCAAGAGCAGCCTGCTCGCGCGCTTCTTCTTTGCCGGCCAGACGCTGCCGACGCACCGTCTGCGGCACTCGCCCTATGGCGGCCTCTTTCAGCCCACCATGACGCAGGCCGTCAAGATTTTGTCTACCCCGGCCACCTCGTCGTTGTCGACCCCCTCGACCCCCTCGACCTCGTCCGTTCCCTTCTTCTCGACCAATGGCGTCGACCAGTGGCCCATCCCGGCCGACAGCAGCCGCTTCGGCTGGGTCCACGTCTTTCCCGAGGGACTCGTCCACCAGAAACCAGAGCGCGGCCTGCGCTACTTCAAATGGGGCCTGGCTCGCCTCATCCTCGAGAGCGAACCCGCACCGCAGATCGTGCCCATGTTCATCGACGGCTTCGACCGCGTCTCCCACGAAGACCGCGGCTTCCCTCGCTTCCTGCCGCGCATCGGCCAGCGCATCCGTGTCGTCTTTGGCGAAGCGCTGCCGCTCACGGCCTTTGACGATCTGCGTGCGCGGTGGCAAAAGATACGAGGCGAAGGGGACGAAAAGGGGCTCGAGAAGGATGCCGCCCAGCTGCGCATCGAGACGGCCAAGCGCATGCGTGACGAGATCATCAAGCTGCGCCGCGAAGCTGGCTACCCCGACGAGGACCCGGCGCTGGCGCTGGCCGAGACGTGGGAAGACCTCCAACCGCATAACAAGCGGCGGTTCGAGAGCAGGGTCGACGGCGAGTCGGTCCACGAAGCCATCGAAAAGAGATGACACGACACCGAAATGACAAGAAATATCCAAAAAAAAGATAGATGTATAGATTATTTTATATCCCACTATAGATCGTATACGTATAAAAAGCTGCCGTCCAAGTTATGTCCAAATGTCCACCCATTTATGAAAGAAAGAAGGACAGAGATAAACGCTACAGAAATGACAGGAGACATGTAACGAGAAAAGAGCATGGCCAATAAAAATAATAGTAATAAATAATAAAAATGAGGGCTATATCGTCATGAAATAAAAAGTATGTATATATGTGTGTGTGGTGTATATATGTGCGTGATTAAAAGATGATAGCGAGTGTAATACTGCTGGAGGAAGAGAGAGAGAGAAGGAAGCAGCAAAGGAAGCACAATGCCGTTATACACCAAGACCTTTCTGGTACATATCCGGCAAAACGCGGCCCGCCGCCGTGGCTGGCATGGCCAGCGCACTCGGGACATCCTGACCGGAATGGCCTGCATGGCTGGCATGGCTCGTGTATCCTGCGTTTCCGGCGTAGCCTGCGTAGCTGGTATAACCCGAGTGCCCTGCTGCTGATGATGCTGCTGATGCTGATGCTGATGCTGCTGCAGTGTAGGCTTCGTCCATAGTGGGCGTCAGCAGCAGCCGCCCCTGTACGCCACGGCGTCGACGCTCCAGCAGGTCCTGGTGGCTGCGCATCTTGTCGGCCAGCGACCGCGCCTGCTGCAGGCCCAGGTACGCCCAGACGGTGTCGATGGCGCCCAGGGCCCAGTTGAACTCCTCTTCGGGCGTGCCCGACGCACACGCCGCCGTCTGCAGATGGAAGAGCGTCGGCATCAGACTGGCCACGCCCGTTCCGCCGTTGGCGCCGTAGATGAGCGGCGGCGTCGCATGCTCGTCGTAGGCGGCCTTGTCGATCCGGGGATCCCGCCAGTGGATCGGCGCGCCCGCAAAGATGCCCAGCGTGCTCTCGCGGATCCCCTCCAGCGCGTGCTGGCGCAGCATGCCGAGCTCGTCGTTGTCGTCGCCGTTGCTGATGCTGTTTGCATTGTTCGCATGGCCCGCACCGAAATCTGTCTCCTGCTTGATGATGCCACCGCCACCATTGGCATACGGCATCGGGCTGCCCGTCTCCGCCTTGATATGCGCCAGCGCAGTCAGGACGGCATGAGGACACTTTTCGATAAAACCAAGAATCATCTCGAGAAGCAGGATGCGCACCCACCACTGGTACGACCAGATGCGCGCCGACGATATGTCATAGTACCGGTGGATGACGCCCTTGTAGCACGCGGCCGGCGGCAGCTGCGTCGACTGGAACACTTGGTACTGGAAGATCTCGTGCTCGGCCGCCTCGCTCTCCCAGTCTTTCAGGCGCTTGTCGAGCTGGAGCGCCTGCCGCACCAGTGCGACAACATCGGGGTGCCCGTCCACGATCAGCAGGCCGTGCACATAGGCCGAGAGGTTGATAAACTCGGTGTGCATCAGCAACAGCTCCGTCATGACCTGGTCGTCTTTGGGCTTTTCGCGGTAGGTCGAAGCAACATAGTCGACAACAACGGGGGGCACGGGCTGGCGTGCTTCATAGCAGGAGATGAGCTGGAGAGGGGCGGAGGGAGGGGGGGTTATGTTAGATCATGTTGACCAATGTTTAATCCTTTTTTTTTTTTTTGCATCTTCTTTTCTCACAAAAACTCACCAAGGAGTAGCAGATCTGAATGAGACCACGGAAGGGATGGAGACGGATGGGAAGGATGGGGAGAAAGTAGCGCAGCAGCGCAGCAGCGCCCATGACGTGGAGGTTAGCACTGCCAAAGGACTGGTTGGCGCCGCGGACGATTTCAAACACGGCCATGAGGACGATGCTGCGCATGACGTTGTTGAGCGTCTCGAGGCCCGGCGTCACGAGCGACTGCGCCGTCATGCGCAGGCCCGTGTTGTAGTCCCTCCACGCAATCATGCGCAACGACGCGTCAGACGTCAGATTGGCAATGCCCGCCATGCCCACGGCCGACGCGATCGTGCGCGTCGCCGGGTCCAGAACCCACGGCGTGTCCACCTCGATGCTGCCCGTGCGCTGCGGCGACTCGGGGTGGCCAAAGAGGTAGTTGTCGAGGTAGAAGACGAGGCCGCGCTCCGACACCGACGTCTGCGGGCCCTTGAGAATCGCCAGCACCAGCGTCTTTTGGTTCTGCTTCGCCGCCGCATGTGCCGCTGCCTGCGCCGCCGCCATGCGCCGTCGTCGCTGGATCTGCTGCTGTGTTGGCTGCGTCACCAGTCGGTTGGGGCGGGACGACAGTCGATGGCCATAGGCGACCAGCGCCTGGCCAAATTCGACACTGGCATCGTCGGCCTGGTCGGGCGGCGAGTTGGAAGAGATAGGAATAGGGTGTATGGGAAGGACGGAGGAAGCGGGAGGGAGCTGCTGCTGCTGCTGCTGCTGCTGTGGGTGGTTCTGTTGCTGTTGTCGTTGTTGTATGGACGCCTGTATTTGGTAAATGTTGTCGGCGGCGCCGGGAACAGAAGACGTTGTCGTTGTCGTCGTCGTCGTTGATTGCGCAGGCGACAACTTGTCCGACGGAGGCGAGGCCGACGAGTTGGACGACCCAGACGACATGGACGATGCTGCATACGTCGCCTCGCCGTCACCGCTGTTCTCGCCCGCCTCCCCAGCATCGCCCGCCTCGCCCGTCTCGCCGTCGCCCGACGTGTCTTCAAACTTCTTTTTGACCTTGGCCGTCTCGTCGCGGAACATCAGCGACAGCTGGTCACGGTAGCCAGGGCATTTCTTGCCCGCGCGGATACATTGCGAACATTCTGGCTCGAGGCGGTTGCACTTTGGAGAGGGTAGAGAAAAAGAGAGAGAGAGAAGCAGTCAGCAGGTGTTGTCTTGTGTCGAAAGAGAAAAGAGGTGGCGAGCGTCGTCCAGAGCAATTCGTCCAGAGAATCGAGTCATCCAAATGTCCCCTTACCTTGATGCGTCGGATGCGGCAGTTTTTGCAACTCAACGACGCCTTGCCACAGAACACCATGGCGGGCAATCAGCAACCGGATTTCGAGATTCGAGTCGTAAAAGAGTCTGGCAGCCGATGCTGTTGGTCTAGATCATGGAGGGTGGCCAGTGTTTGGCCGCGATGGCCCTGTCGATGCAAAAAAAAAGAGTTGTAAAAGCAGAAATCTCCAAAAATGCCCGTCGCGAGGGATAGAGAAAAAAGAAAGAAGACCAAAGGGGCCGTAACGCAAGGAGTCTTCTTTGCTGGCCCGTTCCGTAAAACGGTATGGCTTGGCGATCCGAGTTTATCGAGTTATATTCCGTAATGTGGCGGCTGTGCCGGGGGGGCGTTTGAATGGGAAAAGTTGGAGGGGGTGCCGTGAGGATGAGGGGTGCTTAAACGAGGAAAAGGACCAGGGGCCCGGGCCTCTTTCGGTAGACAAGGGTTGTGGAATACGAAAAAAAGAAAAGAAAAGAAAAGAAAAAAAACTCCGAACAATGCAAGAATCAAAGTGTTGTCAGAGTCGTGAACGCGGGAGTCAAATACAATGACGTGTTGAAAACAAGACCCCAAGACGTTTGAAATAAAAAAGTGACGATGTGTGACGTTTGAAAAGAAAAAAGGAGAATTGCTTGTCTGACGGCCAAGACCTTGGAAAAAATAGGGGCACGCAATACTTTTGGGGTTCCAGAGATGGGGTGACAGCGGGTGTGGACGTCTGGTGGGCGAGTTGTGGGCGAGCTGTGGGAAAAAAGTGTGGGTGGGCGGAGAATGAAGTGTTTCGAGATGCATGGGATGTCCATATATTTCGTCCGCTGCATGGACAAAGTCAGGTACCTGTACATGTATCTTTTACAGTACTCCGTACCTGTACTCCGTACTTTCCTGCAGACGGAGTAGAGATGGAATCGACGCTGCAGCGAAGGAGGGAAGGAGGGCCCGGAAGGAAAGGGGGGTGTGGGCTTGCTCCGAATACGAAAATGATCTATCATTCCCAAAAGAGGCAGTCAGGCGATCAAAGCGCCGGAAACTAGCAAGGAAGGAGCAATCTACACAGGCGAGAAGCCCAGAAGACGGAATGGGAGGGAATGGAAGGGAAGACTGAGAGACATGCGCGCAGGGTTTGTGGATGTCGGTGGGGCATTTCTTCTTTTTTCTTTTTCTTTTTATATTTTATAAATTACTCTCTTTTTTTTTCAATTTATAATCTTTTTCTTGGTGGTCGCTCGCAGCTGTCATGCTCTCTGCTCGCTAAAACAGCTGCTGCTCATCAATGCCATTGTTCATGCTGTGTGCAGGTACTTTATGTACTCTGTACCACACCCCCTGCGTCCACCTTCCCGTTCTCCGTTCTTTCCCACTTCTGCGCTCTTTCTGTCATCTCTTCGCCGCTTTGTTCTCGGACGCTCCTTCCTCTGGTTTTTGACGCAGGGGTCCACTAAAGGATGACCCTCCCCGGCGGAGTTTTGCTGCAGGCTTTTTTGGTGCAGGCGGCCGTTTTGAGGCAAGCGTATGGCGTGGTCCCCAGTGTGCGGAACAGGCAGGAGTGAAAAAAAAGGCATCATTTGCGATCCTGTACCAAGTACTCCGTACGATAGGAAAGAGGTACAGCATACGCGTACTCGGTGTGCATTCTGCACGGTAAGATACATGGGATTGCCTCCCGAGAGCTAAGCATATGCTTTGGTTATCAACGTTGCAATGCATTGTCATGTAGGCATTGATTATTTCACTACCAATCACCACTGACGCCTGCTCCAGGCAATAAATAATTAAATAATAATCCGCAGCGCTTGTCGGGTCTTTATTTGTCTGCGTACCCGCACGGGGCGCACATCACTTTCGGTACATCCGCATTAGGAGTACATTACATGTATCTTACATTACATGTATCTTACATTACATGTATCTTACATTACATGTATCTTACACCTCACATGTTACTCCATACCTTAACCACTTCACCCCCTGTTGAACATCCCGTCCCATCTTTCTTGGCGGAAATATGGCACCTTCTTTTCTTCTTCCTGTCATCGGGATCTCGTCGTCTCACGTTCTGCCCAATCTCGGCATGTTTGACGATGTCCGTGCTGTGGACCGCGCTCTCCGACCCCCTATTGTGGCAAACACGGTCGATCGTCGTTTTACGCTCAACATGTGTAAAAAAAACGGTGTCTTCTTGGAACCGTTGATCAATGCTGACGGCGTCTCTCTCTCTTCATCATTTACTCTGTAATAAACGCCGCCCGCCCAGATTGCCGTGTCACGTGATTAATTGTACAATGTGCTCTCCTATTGCGCAACGGTTAAAATAGGACGTTGCTTTCGCCTGCAAAACAATAGGCACTTATATTTCTCCGCTGCAACGGCAATCCTTGCCGTCGCCAAACGATCGACCAGCAACAAGCAAAATGCCAGAAGTGTATCTCACATGTAAGATAGGTACATG
This sequence comes from Intubia oerlemansii, assembly GCA_020002355.1. Lineage (NCBI taxonomy): Eukaryota > Fungi > Ascomycota > Sordariomycetes > Ophiostomatales > Ophiostomataceae > Intubia > Intubia oerlemansii. The sequence goes on from JAGKRZ010000432.1 coordinate 13,717, forward strand.
TACATGCGAGTTGATGCGCTAAGAGAAAAGTGGGTCATTTTGCTCAAAGTACATATACCTTTATACCGTTTAGCCGCGTAGCGAGGGCGTCTATGCGTAATCCGTACGGTCTCTCGAGCCTGGGGCCTTGATGGCTGAATTCTTGGACACCGGCTGCAAGATACTCTTCCCCGGTCTATTGCGATATGGATGTGTGATGAGCCATGGTTATGACCATAAAAGGAGGTGTGTGTCCGGCAGTGGGAAGGGTGGCGAGATACTTCCACGAAAAGCTGAGCTCTTTACAAGAGAATGACATCCCGGTGTCCGGTTTTTCGACTTTTGGACCCGTCGGTTTGGGGAGCTTTCGAATAAGACAGCTGTCACCTGTCACCTCTCTCTCTCTCTCTCTCTCTCTCAACGATCATCACGTATTGTCGTCTAGTCATACAGCTGGCCAACAACTTAAGGGCTGATTTATCGACGGAATTCGCCGTATGTGTGTCTTACATCTGCACACCGGTGTACGGTACCGGGTGAGATATGCTCGCTGGTATGCAATGAAAGGGAATATGTCAGCCTTGCATTGATAGCAGATCGCGGGAGCATAAAGCTTGTATGAGTGGTTTTCGCTGTGCTGGTTGTGGTCACGTGATATCTTCTCTCCTGTCCTGTCTCGAGTATTATCACAGCTGCATACTCCGTATTCCCCGTTTCAACTTTCTCTCTCAGTTTGGTTTCACTTTTTTCAAATAAATCCGATTTCGTCTATTGCATGCCAAAGCCAAACTCGTGACCTCGCGAGGCTGACGCGCGGGATGTCTTGCAGATCGTTGTCACGTGACTCTCCGATGGGATATTGATCGGATGGCGCATGAAACAACAGTCCAGCTGAGATCGGATACGTGTAGTCGATCTGATATCAAGATATATTCATTCTCCCATTGACTACCCAGCAGCCTTGCATTCAGCCATAGCCCTCTAGTATCGCGCCTAAAGATGTTTAGCAAAGCTCGTCCCGATGCGTCGTGATGCTCGCCGCCAATCTGCGCGTCGCCCACAAACCGATGCTCCACTTTTTCTCCATCGTCCAACCCCAATTCGCGCCTGCCATTGCTGGGCTACAATTTTTGTGGCCTCTTGGGCAAGCTACAGACCCACTTTTTGCTCTTTCCATTTTTTTTGCTCGGCACTGCCTGTGCACCTTTTTTTCCCTTCCCGACTCCCATTGCCCCCTCCACTCCCAAAACTCTCTCCTTCCCTCCCTGCCCACCATCACCATCAAAACCACCAAACATCACAAACAACCACCAACAAAACCTTGTGCGCATCGCCAAGTATCGCCATCCATCCATTTACCGAATTGCCCACGTCAAATACGCCCCTTGACGCGACCATTTTGGCCCTCACCACCGCGACGGAAAACCTTGCTCCTCCACAGCGGTCCCCTCCCTCTTCGCATTCCTTGCCGAAACAACGGGAAACAATAGCTTCAAAAAGCTCCAAAGCTTGAAAAGCTCGTTTGCATAGCCAACAGCCTACCCTTTTCATCATCTTTCTCTATTTCCCGTCTCTCCTTTTTTTGTGCTTCCTCGAATAAAAGCGCCTTCGCTTCGACGCCCGGCACTTCTTCCCCGCAAAGCGAGTTCCCCAGATCTCACTTTTTTGTACCTTCTCCTCGGGTCGCATCAGTATCATCTCACCTCGAGCTGTACCGACCTTGAACCTCCATCCAGACATACAGACACTTGCTCGAGCTCCCTATCCAGTGGAACGCGTGTCTCATCTATCCGACCTTCCTCTCCATCCTACACCCATCTTCTCTTCTGTCACCCACACATCACACAGTTCAAGATGGCAACAGACGCTTCCTCCGGCACCACCGAGAACAAGTACGTCGCAGTCCAGAGACGCTCCCATGCTTGAGCACCACAATATATCGTATTCGCAATGCTAACAATGCTCTTCTAGGCAGATGACCACCGAGCAGGTCGGCTGGTACTTTGTCCAGCAGTACTACCTCACTATGAGCAAGACCCCCGAGCGCCTGCACGTGAGTTTCTTACCCGTTTTGATACCTCTTTACTTTTTCGCGTTTTTGCATCCGGTTTGATATCTCTTTACTTTTTTCGCGTTTTTGCATTTTATCAACAACTTTGTTAACGTTTTCTTCCCTTCCTCCAGCTGTTCTACAACAAGCGCTCCCAGTTCGTCTCGGGCAACGAGAACGAGACCGCCCCCGTCGTCGTCGGCCGCCAGTCCATCCAGGAGCGCATCGCCAGCCTCGACTTCAAGGACTGCAAGGTCCGCGTCTCCAACGTCGACAGCCAGGCCTCCTTTGACCAGATCGTCATTCAGGTCATTGGTGAGATGTCCAACAAGGGCGAGGACTCGCGGAAATTCACCCAGACCTTCGTTCTCGCCACCCAGCCCGCTGGCTACTTTGTCCTCAACGACATCTTCCGCTTCATCCAGGATGAGGACGAGGAGATTGCCGAGCAGCCCGCTGCCGCTGCCGACGAGGCCGCTGCCCCCGCTGAGGAGCCTGCTGCCGCCGCCGCCGCTCAGCCCGAGAAGGAGAACCACGTCGCCGCTGCTGCACCCGCTGAGGAGCCTGCTGCTGCTGCTGCACCGGCCCCTGCCACGGAGACTCCCGCTGCTGCTGAGGTGACCCCTGCTGCCAAGGAGGCTCCCGCCCCTGCTGCTGTCCCGGCTGTTCCCGCCGTGCCCGCTGTTCCGGCCGTCCCTGCGGTCCCGGCTGTCCCTGCTGCCAAGCCCGCCGAGGCTGCTGCCACGGCTGCTGCTCCGGCTGCCCCCGCTGCTCCTGCTGCTCCTGCTGCTCCTGCTGCTCCTGCTGCTCCTGCTGCTCCTGCCCCCGCTGCTGAGAAGACGGCCCAGGAGCCCAAGAGGGCCGAGGCTCCCAAGGAGGCTGCCGCTCCCGCTCCCGCACCTGCCGCTAAGCCCGCTGCCCCCGTCGCCGCTGAGCCTGAGAAGCCCAAGGGCCCCCCCAAGCCCATGACCTGGGCTAGCCGTGCCGCTGCTGCTACCGGCCCTGCCCGTGCTCCTGTCCCTGTCCCTGTCCCTGCTACCGCCGCCGCTGCTGCCTCCAAGCCCGCTACTCCCGCTCCGGCTGCTAAGCCCGCTGCTGCTCCTACTCCTGCCGCTGCTGCTGCTCCTGCTGCTCCTGCTGCCGCTGCCGCTGCTGTCGAGACGCCCAAGGAGGCTGCCAACGAGTGGCAGACCGCCGGCAGCGACTCGAAGCGCCAGGCCCGCCCCCATGGTGGTGCGAACGCGGCTGCCCAGAGCGACAAGGAAGTTGCACTCGGCTACGTCAAGTTTGTGACGGACAAGGTTGAGGAGGCTACGCTCCGCACTCACCTAGAGACATTTGGCCCTGTCGTCTACCTCGACATCAACCGTGCCAAGAACTGCGCCTTTGTTGAGTTCACTACGGTCGCCGGCTACCAGGCCGCCGTTGCTGCCAACCCCCACGTGATCAACGGCGAGAACCTTATTGTCGAGGCTCGCCGCCCCAAGGCCGGCGCCTACGGCAGCTCCAACTACAGCTCGGCCCGCGGCAACGCTCCCGGCCGTGGCCGTGGTGGCTACGAGGGCCGCAACGGCAGCCAGGGCGGTGGCCGTGGTGGCTTCTCGGGCCAGAACCGCGGCGGTCGCGGCGGTGCCGCCGGCCGTGGCCGTGGTGGCGCTGCGTCTGGTTCTGCCAATGCCAACAACCTGGCCGCATAGGAATCGAACCTCCGGTTTTGAGCATTCGGCATGAAACACAGCGCGTTGCTATTCTGATGTGTTCTCTCTGTTCTCTCTTTTTTTCACCCCCTCTCTCTACAAACTTTTTGCTTTTCCCTCTCGTTTCCCATCCCGAGCGATTCGCCATAGCGTTTTTTTCGGCATCATTTTCTTTATTTACTTTGGCATTGTCTCAAAAAAAAGCCTTTGTCTCTTTTCCCATGGTGGCAGGGGTGTGGGGGTGATCACGGACGAGGCCTTGGCAGATGGTCGTGTGGCCCTACGTCTCTCCATTTCTTGCCCCTGCTTCCTTTCTGCCCCCCATCTTTGATGTTTCTCTTTGACGAGTGGCTTTGCTACAAAAAAGTTTCGCGTCTTCTCTTTTGTTGGTCTCTTTCTTTGGTTCTTGCCCGGAAAGGAGTTGCGCGTTTCCTTATGTCCCACTGATATCCCAACATACTTTGTCTCTTTGCATATTCTGCTGAGACGTATTATCCCTCTGTAGTCTTTTACAGATTAATCACCCATCAACAGCCATATCCTTTTCATCTCCTACCTCTCTCTCTCTCTCTCGACGTCTCTACTCTTTGTCCCCCCTCTCTCTCCCACTTTCTTCCTCTCTCACTCTCTCTCTCTCGGCTTTCATTTTTTTTTTTTTTTGGTTTCCTTTGTCTGCTGGTCTTGCTTGCGGCATACATTTTTCTTTTCTGTTTGCGATGGCATTGGCGTGCAAAAAAAAGGAGGGTTGGCCTTGGGTTGGAACACGGGCTGTGCGGGCGGCACGGATATCTCATGGGGGGGAATATGGAAGCGAATATGGGAATTTACCGCAGGACACAAAGCATGGAGAGTGGGTGGCGCAGCAGGGCTGTCAGGTTGTATGACATCAGATCGACTGAAAGAAGGAGAGAATAATGACGGAGAAGCCGTCGTTTATCTCGTGTCGTTCTTGTCATTCTTGTCTCTGCTGTACCGCCTTTTTTGGGCTCGTTTATTTTTTTGTTGCCCGTCTCTCGGTTTATTATCTGGTCTGCATCTTTGTACTGTTTATCAGCGATATTTGTGCTTTTCGTGGGGTATTTTGATTTCTATTCTAATTTTTTCCTGAAAAAAAAACCCTTTGTGACGGTAAAAAATGTACGAGTAAAACACTGAAAGGTCCAAATCTACGGAGAAGAGAAAAGGAGAAAAGAGAAAGGATAAAAGGGTTACAGGATTAACATACCGGCAGTACGGCATTTGATATATCTAATAGCTTTGAGAAATCAAATAAAAAAAAAAGAAATTAACTCAATGGAATTTTTCATTCTGATGCCTGAAAAAAAATAAACTATATTGTGATCAAGGCTCATTGACGTGAGAAAATATATAAATATTAGGAGAGTTATTATGATAACAATATTAAACTATCCAGATGGAATAATGCACACGACAAAACTACTCGTACCCTGATAATAAAGACGACGATCATTTTAAAAATTTCCGAATCAAACGCCGTTGTACCTACCAGATTACACGTACCTGCCTACTTGTACAGTACCTATATTACGACGATCCTTTATGCTTTTGCCAACCTACCTCACGAATTGTTCCGTCTTTACGTTCTTGGCATTTGCCGAGAGCTGTGCAGTGGAAACCCTCCCATACCGGCAAAACGGCAAACGGGCGTCACGCGGGGGTTTCTGGATGGGGTTTTGATGGGGTTGGATGGGGTTGGATACATACTCCGTAACGCTGGCCATACCTATCTCATTCATGTTCATTTCCATGACAGGACACCTAGGTGCATCGCTCCCGTACTGCGCATAAAAGGGTAACCTTGGCGGTATATATGCGAGATGGCATCTTGGGTGGGCTCAGACGACCCCCCATTGCATTCCCCCAACCGCGGAGAGATACGGAAATGATAACGATGCCGGAGTTTTTTTTTTTTTTTTTTTTTTTTTTTTTTTTTTTTTTTTTTTTTTTTTTTTTTTTTTTTTT
>JAGKRZ010000433.1:0-19360 GCA_020002355.1 Intubia oerlemansii
AAAAAAAAAAAAAAAAAAAAAAAAAAAAAAAAAAAAAAAAAAAAAAAAAAAAAAAAAAAACAGTACGCCCGACATAGGGGGTATAGAGTGAGGGGTCGTATAAACCGACAAACACCGTTAAATTATAAGATATGTTGAAACGGAATGAATTAATTATATTTTGTGTAATGCATATTATTAATTGTTAACGGGAGCATAGTCGTCAAAGGCTTGACACGCCGTGACGACTTGTGCTAGTATTTCGCCCCGCGACCGTTCGTCTTCTTGTTCTCTGTCTCTTTCGTCCCGTTGACGTCGTGCTTGGAACTCGATAAGCTCTTGGGCTTCAGGGTCTTGTTCGAGGGCTGTTTTACGCCTGAGTAGCTTCATTAGTATAACCCTAGACTAACAAAAGAAGCATTAACAATCTTACCTTGTTGGCCAGAAGTAGGCGGCCAACGTGCAGATGGCAGCGCAAAGCCTAAGTGAGCCGGCAACCACATTGCTGGCCCCAAGCACGGCTGCGGTCACAGAAGAAACGACCGTAGAAAAGATTGCCGTGCACAGGTTGATGGCAAATAATATCGGGTCGTTGTAAACTGACGCCCACATGCTGTTCCCGACAGCAGTGAAGAACGTCACTTGAGAGGGGTTCAATGTCAATATGCGCCACCCGCAAGATTGCGAGGGGTTCTTCTGTTTGGACGCCCTGGTCGCGTCGGCCTCTTCGGTCCCTGAGTAGCTTTATTAGTATATCCCTAGACTAACAAAAAAGTAATCATAATCATACCTTGCGGACCAAAAGTAATAGGTCATCGCGCATCCAGCAGAGACGAGCCTAAGGACTCCGCCGGGGATAGCGGACACGCCCATAGTTTTAAAAGCAAAGCCACCGATGGTTCCGATGCAAAGCGCGCCTGTGGCCGAGATAGAGAACCCGGGAACGTCGTTGACAATAATTCCGTTGAGCTCTTTGAAGAAAGCCTTTGTGCGATTGGGCGGATTCATCTTGGGGGGTTGGTTGTTGTTCTTTGCGTGAGGTTGACGAGATGATTCTCCTCGTCTTCTTGGAGTCTTTAGTGCCTTCTGTCCTCACGGACTCTAAGTAGGTTTATTAGTATATCCCTAGACCAACAAAAGTCACCACAATCATACCTGGTAGACCAAAAAAAATTGGACCATGGCGAGGCTCGTAAAGCCTAAGAGAGCCGCTGACAATTCCTGGGACGCCAATCGTTTTGAACGCCGCCGCACCAATGATTCCAGTGCCGATCGTCGCAAAGGCGTCGAGACAGAAAGGCACCATTTTGGCCTTGACTTTGTCTTTGGCATCGCTGAAAAACCGTTTGACTTTGGTGGCCGAAGCCATTGCCACGACTTGATAATGGCTTTGAATTGTTTTCGGGAAGGTGGTGCAGATGGATGATGGCGGTGATGAATGATGGATGAGTGTGATGTGACAAGCTGAAGCTTGCCCGTGCCCAAAGGGCACGGGGAGGGGGAAGGGGGGGCGGGGGGGCGGTTGAACAAGAGAAGATGAGTTGTTGATGAGTTGTTGATTGTGAAGTGTGGTGAAAGATGAAACTCCTCGGGGGACGGGAGATCTCCTGGATGAGGACCATGAATGATAAACGAACGGTGTGCCCCACCTTCCTTCTTGACAGACGGAATTTCGTATCGCTGGGATACCGTTTATTTAGTGTTCTCTGCTGGCATTTACCTATTACCACTGTCCGACTTACAACACAGCCTGCGCGTAATAGTGCCAGTACGGAGGACCACCTCCCAGTCTCCCAGTGCCTCCAGTGATAACATCAGCACCTTCCTAATTCGGTCGACCCACTATTCCACTTCATGTGGCTGGACATCACCTTCCATTCAGGTGCGTTTCTCAAGTGATCACCAACTCTCTCCGCCTTCTCCAGGACCGGCCATTTCGTTGTCACCCGCCATAGAAAGCCATCATCACAACGCTTAAGAGGCAATTCGAACCGGGCACATAACTCGTCCTCTCATCCAATCTCATTCGGTTCCTTTTTTTGCCCCACGATGCGCGTCTCGGGTGCCGCGGCAGGCGCGTGGGCCGTGCTGCTGCCGGCGCTGGTGCCGACGAGTCACGCACTTCAGACGTGGCAGCCGATCCGCGAGCTGCGGAAGAAGACGGCGGGCTCTGACCAGGAAAACGGTCTGATGTCAGCAGCGGCCACCACCACCACCACCAGCAGCCTGACAGACCTGTACCCGGCCTACACGATCGACGTGCCGGTCGACCACTTCCACAACGACTCGCTGTACGAGCCGCACACCAACGACACGTTCTCGCTGCGGTACTGGTTTGATGCGAGCCACTACGAGGCCGGCGGTCCCGTGATCGTGCTGGCGGCGGGCGAGACGAGCGGCGAGGACCGGCTGCCGTTCCTGCAAAAGGGCATCGCGGCGCAGCTGGCCGAGGCGACGCACGGCGTGGCCGTCGTGCTCGAGCACCGCTACTACGGCGAGAGCTTCCCCTACCAGAACCTGTCGACGGAGACGCTGCGGTTCTTGCGGACGGAGCAGGCGCTGGCCGACACGGCGTACTTTGCGGAGCACGTGCAGTTTGACGGCCTGGCAGCTCATGCGACGACACCGGGCGAGGGCGCGCCCTGGATCATCTATGGCGGCTCGTACGCGGGCGCGTTTGCGGCGTTTGCGCGCATCCTGTACCCCGACCTCTTTTGGGGCGCCATCTCGTCGTCGGGCGTCACGGTGGCCATTGATGACTACTGGCAGTACTACGAGGCGCAGCGGCTGTATGCGCCCAAGGAGTGTGTGCGCGTGACGCAGCAGATGATCAATGTGGCCGACCAGATTCTGCTTGCCGGCCGCGAGCAGTCGGCTAGCAGCGGCACGCTTTCGGCCGACGACGAGCAGCAGCCTCTTGGCGGTTCTTCATCTGAAAGTGCCTCGGCCGCCGACGACCGCATCGCCCAGCTCAAGGCCGTCTTTGGTCTTGGAAACGTGACGCACGACGACGACTTTGCTGCGGTGCTGAGCGACGCCATGGGCGGCTGGCAGGCGACCAACTGGGACCCGGCCGAGAACAGCCCGAGCTTCGGCTACTACTGCGCCAACGCCACGGCCGACGAGCTGCTGTACCCGGAGCTCGAGGACCGCCGCGACACGGTGCGGTCGCTGCTGGCGGCGACGACGTACGCCGACGACGTCGACGCTCTCGACGCGCTCGACACGCACATGCTCAACTATATCGGCTGGGTGCAGGCCACGCACCCGTGCCCGACGCCCGAGGACCAGGACCGGTGCTTTAGCAACCGCAACACCACCTTTTACCAGCAGGACGACATCCGGCAGCAGTGGCGCGCCTGGCCGTACCAGTTCTGCACGCAATGGGGCTACCTGCAGACGGGCTCGGGCGTGCCGGCCGACCAGCTGCCGCTCGTCAGCCGCCTGCTGACGCGCGACTACCTCGCCACCATCTGCCGCGAGGCCTTTGGCGTCACGGCGCTGCCCGACCTCGAGTCGGTCAACAAGTTTGGCGGCTATGCCATTCGCTACCCGCGCCTCGCCATCGTCGACGGCGAGGCCGACCCCTGGCGCGCTGCCACACCGCACGCGCTCGACGGCGGCCAGGACGATCGCGAGAGCACGGTCAGCGAGCCGTTTTTGCTGATTGCGGGCGGCGCCGTGCACCACTGGGACGAGTACGGACTGTTTGACAATGAGACGACGGCCGATCTGCCACCGGCGCCCGTCCGGAAAGTGCAGGCACAAGAGGCCGAGTTTGTGCAGCAATGGGCCGCCGAATGGCGGGCATCCAAGGGCCTGTAATGACCTACTAGGCACCCACGGGAGTAACCTAGGTAGATGATAGACATGGTACCCACGGGAGTAAACCTAGGTAGATGATAAGCCATTGTTTTATTTTTATATTGACTTGAGAAATATTGAATATGATATATGATACACAAGAAAATATGCATGACAGTGAGCGAGTGTAAAGAAGAGAATGCGACGATAACACAAGACATGAAGTAAAGGAAAAAAAGTAAGATACAATTGGATACAGAGAGATGGATGCCCAGAGAGGTAAATAAACGCCATGACCGAGAGAGGGAAAAAAAGGAAAAGCGCATAGACGGACAAGCACAGTAAGATATGAGAGAGATACAGAGAAAAATAAGACGCCACCCTTGATGCTGACAGGGACAAAAAATAATCACAGAACCACAAAAATATGACGAGTAGATAATAAATAAGCGCAGGGGGTGGAAGTTAAGGGAAAAGGGGAAAGACGATAGAGCCGATTTCCCGTCCCCCCACGACTCAGCGCCGGTGTTCGGTAAAGTCGGTCGACATCCATGCGCATGCAGCGAGAATGCTCGACACAAAGATAAAGGTCAGGATACCGGCGCCGGCACGGTCGGCCGACGTGATGACCTTGAGATGGTCGGCGGTGATGCCGTGCGTGTCGAGACCGGCGCCGGCGTCGCCGACGCTGGTGCCGCCGGTGCTGTTGGTCAGGGGCGGCTTGACGTAGGTCTGGTCGACGAGCAGGCTGGACAGCGCGGCCAGGGCGTTGAGCTGCTGGCCGGCGCCCGTGTTGCCGTCGTAGGCACCCGTGGTCCAGCGGAAGCCGCAGACACCGTTGGGGTCGCAGGCCTTGATGGCGTGGCTGGCGCTCGTCTTGAGCGTCTTCATGATCTGGTCGTGCAAGAAGGGCGCCACCTGCGTCGCGGCCGCCATCCAGCGGTGCAGGTAGCCCTTGAAGGAGAGCATGTCGGTCGTGCACTGGATGCCGCTGTTGAGCTCGCACGAGACCTCGATGGCCGGGCCGTTGGCGAAAAAGACTTTGGTCGTGCGGTCCGTCAGCTTCTGCAGCCGGTCCTTCCAGACGTCGCTGCCATTGGTGTAGTTGTACATGAAGGCTGCGCCCTGCAGCCAGACGGCGGCATTGTACGAGAACTGCGCCTTGGTCGGCTTGGTGCAGTTGTTCTCGACGTAGCCGCCATCGTAAATATCGTACTCGGGCGTCATGAAGCCGACGCTGTTGATCCAGTCCCACGTCTTGGTGGCCTCCTGCGCGTACGTGTCGTTGTGCGTGTAGCGCGCCAGCCGCGCGCCCATGTTGAAAAAGATGCCGTTGGCGATGCTGTTCTTGTAGTCGTAGCCGCTGTTGGTCAGCGGGATCTGCCACCGCAGGCCGCCGCCGCACGTGCTGTCGTGGCGGTCCGGCGCCGCCTGCGTGTTCCAGACGGCCTGCGCCAGAGCCAGCCACTGGGGCTGGTCCTTGGGCGGGTTCTGGAAGTTGACCTCGGCCGCCAGCAGCGCCGACAGGCCCCAGAAGCCCTGGTCGTCGTTGCCCATCGAGGCCGTCCAGTTGGGCGGCATGTAGGCGTTCTGCGGCGGGCCCGTCTGGAAGAGCAGAGCCTGCTGCGAGATGTTGTTGTACTGGTCGTCCTGCGTAAAGTGCCAGTAGTCAATCAGCGCTCCCCACATGGCACCGCCCTCCCACCAGTAGTAGTCGCCGTCCGGCGGCGGTCCGGGCAGGATGCCGGGCACCCAACCGGGCTGGTCGCCATGGTAGTACGTGAGGAGGTTCTTGGCAATGGCCTTGCAAGCCGTCTTGATCGAGTCTGGAGGGAAGGGACGGTTGTCAGAGAATGAATTTGTTGATGGGACGAAAACCGAAGGACGGGGCAAAATGTTTGAACTGTAAATTATTATGAAACCTACCTGGTGAGTCAAGATCAACGTCAATGGCCGAGACGGTTGAGGGGAGAAGGATGAGGGAGGAGGCGGCGGCGGCGAGAATGGATGGTGAGAACTTCATGGTGGTTTTCGTCCAATCTTTTGATATTCGAAATTCGAGATGAAGGTTGGGATGAAGATCGAGGTCGAGGTCGATGTCGGAAGGAATGGACGGCAACCAATTGGCCAAGTAGAAAAACGCCGAAACAGCCGTCAACGGTAAAGAATGGCGACGAAGCTTAAAAGAGACGAAAGAGTGGACGACACAAAAAGTACGTCGAGAAACGAATGGCGTTGAAGAGAACAGCAAAAAGATCACGAGTTGGACGGCGGTGGCACGCGCATGTCCCCCCAGTGTACGAAATATGCGAAGGAGTGGTTGTGTGCCGTGAAAAAGTTGTTTACTGCACAAGGCGAAACGAGCGTGAGGAGAAAGAATGGACGAGACACAGAAATGACGGACGGGGTGTTGTCTGTGTCTACTCGTATTGTTTGTGTGTGATGGTAGACACGCTGACGAAATGACACGACTTGCTGAGACGCTGTCGGGAAGCAAAAAAACGCACAAAATTCACAAAAAAATGGCAGAAACGGAAGCGGGAGAGACTGAACACGGCCGACACGAAAAGAACTGGAAAGGAGAGACACGCCCAAGAAAGAAGAGAGAGAGAGAACGCGGGAGAGAGAGGAGAGAGTCTGGAACAGTGTGCGACTGTGGGGATATGATCGGGCACGCACTGTGGGCCGTTGCGCCTGCAGAAAACCATGCCCCTATTTTAACATGGGCCTTTGCCCCTTCTGGTAGACCCCATCAATACGAAAAGTCTTGGCAAAACCTGGTCAGGGGTATAGGGGTTCGTGTTGGCCGGTGCGTCTTGGACGTTCCTTTTTGCGACAGGGGTGAAAGGATAATTGCTTTTTCACAGAGAAGAGATTATTGCTCTGGTATGGAGTGTACATGTTCGAGTACAGGCATAGGCATATCTTACGATGTACCCCGTACTCGTACTTACGTATGCTCGTGGGGACGGTCTGTCGCAGAGTTGTATTTGGATGGCCCCTGACTCGAGATTTGCGACGCTCACACAGTGCGACGATGTATTCCATAAGAAAGGTGCGCTGGTCAATGTGCCACAAGCAAATAGCGAGCGGCTGGCTGTGCAGACGTGCAGTGTTTCTGACATTTGCATGACGAGTCTTTGATATAAAAATGCCCGTGCTGATTCTCATAGTTTTCCATCGATCGCAAAGGAAGAGCATGATGTGCAGAAGCCGACGATATCCGGACAAAGTATACTCATATGCGATTGTCCCACTGTTGCAACGAAAAAGGGGCGTAAGAGTCCTATGTAAACAGACACGTGGTGCATCACGTGCTAGTATACAACCTGGCACGTGCACTTTGTCTCCACCAAAGCTCCATACAAAGACTTTTTTTCTCACGATTTAATTCCAGCCTCCGTTTCTTCCTCCTTCAACAACGCGACCCCGACATGAGCGACCTCGAAACGAGCGGCCACGACGAGATGATGCGCCGCATCGACTGACACGATATGAGACGTGGCGCTGGTAAGCATCATCATGGGACGATCATCTGCCACGAGCTACCACTGGCCAAGCTTTTCAAGCGAAGAGCAAAAAGCACTTGATCAGCTTGACTGGTCTGTCATATTGTCAGCTGCACTCGCTGTGCTGCCAGTTCTGTCGTCGATATTGACAGCATCATCCCACGTCATCCACACGGTCTTGTTATCACTCATCGCTTGTCGCTCGTCGCTCTCTCTGCGCTCTCTCTGCGCTCTCTTCGCGCATCCTTTCCGCAGCTACCCTCGCCAGTCACAACCGTTCCCACGTTGTCCCTTTTTGGGTGTCTCTTCCGATCTCGACGTTTTGTCGCCCGGCCAGAGATGGGCTGGTCTTGCTTGATTGTTTTTTTTTTCCAATCTAGGGAGGTGCTGTTCGTCTTTCCAGACGTCACGCCTGTGATATACGCTGCCAGATCAAACCTCATATGGACCATCATAGTCCGCGCCCGCCGTGTCCTGGACACGCCATTTCCCACGCGGGCGAGGCTCCAAGAGTTCCTACATTTGTAGACAAAGGATTTTGAATGATGTCTAGTGATGTTGTGGCTGCTGGGGTGCACACAATACACGCGTAGGTCAGTGTCCGCATTGCTCGGAGCGTGATCCGTGCTGCGGCCAGAGAGGGCGTGGTGACACAAAAGGACATTCCGCTCGACGAGGGCGACGATGTGCTTGACGAATGGATCCAGGCGCAGATGTGGCGCGCCGAGTACCGTCCTCTGCGCAGTGTGACGCAAGAAGAAGCTCACCCAGCTGCTATGGGTGTGTTTGTGACGTGAAAAAGAGAGAGAAAAAAAATTGGCGATATGCATGGACTGCGCGCTATGGTTTTTCTTGTACGAATCGCTCTCCCTTTTTTTATTGGAAGGTAGGGATTGGGTATTGTAATTTTATTCATTTTAGTTTTCAGGTAGATACCTAGGTAGTTTGCCTACCGCCCATTTGTAACAACATTCATACGGCCGTATCTATAAAACAATCAAATATCCCATAGGTAAATAGCTCCTTCCAGTAGACAACAAGGACAACAAGACGCCCATACCACCGAACAAGAACAAAGAAACAAAAAAGGAAAATATAAACGACAGGATATGTTTCATCCGGCCCCCCCACGCCCTTCTTTTATGCGCTCACAGGACCCATGGAGATGTGTGCCTTTTCAGCTCTGGACTGGGTGTAGCTCTGAAAGACGGCAATGGCAATAAAGGACGTGGTAAAGATGTAGAGGAACCACTCGAGAAAGCCAAAGGCGACGGCGGCGCGGATGGTGGCGCACTTTTGGGCCGTGTAGTTGGGCCCGGCGGCGGGCGAGCAGGCGAACTCGTTGAGGGTGGCGGCGCCGGCGATGGACGAGCCGAACCATGCGAGGAGACCAAAGACCTCGAGGCCGACGAGGACGTAGTCGAGGATGCTGCGGCGACGCTGGCCGTGGGCGCCGACGGACCAGTGGAGGATGACGAGCAAGAACGTCCAGACGGAGCAGAAGACGAGGACGGACCAGGCGTGCGTTTTCGTTTGGGTGATGTAGCTGTTTCCGTCGGGGACGTGAACGATGATCTCGCGCTCGTGGAAATGGTTAATGACGTAGCTGGTGGCGCTGATGACAACGAGGGTAAAGAGGAACTGAAGGATTTGCAGGATACGGAGCAGCGTGAAGTTGCCCGAGAGGCGGATGCAAGTGTCCTTGACCATTTTGGCGGTGGGGTTTAAAATGAATTATAAAGAGGATGAGATGAAGTTGAGACAATAAAAAAAATGAAGAGATTGGATGATGGAAGAGATTGGATGATGGAAGAGATTGGATGACGGAAGAGATTGGATGATGGAAGAGATTGGATGATGGAAGAGATTGGAGGATGGAAGAGATTGGATGATGGAAGAGATTGGATGATGGAAGAGATTGTATGATGAAGAGATGGTCTGATTGATTGATGCTTTTTTCATGTCAACTTTCAGATCGAGGACATCGTGACACTCTAAATACTTCTATGCCTCCCTACAACATGACATATCTTGTCTTCTCAAAGAGGATCGTGATCGCCACTCGGAAAACACACAGGGATCACTGCTGGAGTGATGACGAGGCCCGACAAGGCTGATGCATAACGGCTGTCAAACGCACATGGTTGGCGCCGCAAATGATGTAGGGACAGTGCGAAATAATGTGAAGTGCAATAAACCTTATTTGAACACTGTATATCCGCACAGTGCCTTCCGTGTTAGTGCCCGCTTTTATCCATGGCGGTGCCACCGAAAAGAACACGCCATTGGCCAGCCTCATATCGGAGACAGCCACTTCCATGCAGCTAATGTCCGACAGACTGCAAAATGCTGCTGCCTGAGAAAGAAAATGAGAAAGAAGAAAAAAAAAAGGTAAAAGAAAAGCACTGTCAGACATTGTTAGACATTTGCCGGGATGGAAATATACGGGTCATAATCCTATTTGGGAATCCATTTGGGAATCCCCATGTCCCGTAAAGTTACTAGTGTCTCTTTGGCATTAAAACTATGATGAGTCTTTTTTTCCATTTTCCCTGTCCTTTTTATTGCTGCTGCCTTGTGCTGATGATGCGGCTGTTGTCGCGTCCCACCAAACTCTAAAATTTTGCATTTCTTGGTCCGGCGTTTTAGATTTTCCCGTCTGATTATAGTTTTTTTTTTTTAATGGAGACGTCAAATGTAGATATTTTTAGAAATAGATGGTCTTTTTATTTTCGGCCGGCAAAGTCAAGAAAGGTGAGGTACCTGACAAATGTATCACTACAACCGATCTACGGGTAGTCCGCAGGTGGTACGCCCTGTCTGCCCAGTCGGCCCTGTTTGACCAATGTCTTTTTCTCATTCCCATTTTCATTGGATGGCTTGCGAGAGTCTATCACAGCTGCACGCCCGGTTGGGCACGTTCTCCGAAACGCACCTGGTAGTCAAAAAGACATGCATGTACTCCGTATTATACGAAGGGAGGTAGCAGAAAAGTAGTCGTCGTCTCTGCCCGCTCTTTCACCTCTCCCACCCTTTCACCCTTTCACTCATTCATCCTTTCACCCTTTCATCTCCCACGTCTCATCTTGCTCTAAAAAGGAGAATTTCTCCTCGTAGCTCCCATTTCAAAACATTGCCGACATTCTCAAGGTGCCATTCACACAGACAAAGACACACAAAAAAAGGGGGTCCAAAAATGCCGGACGATAGCATCTCCCGACAAGCTTCGGCTTCTGTATCCTCCGTGCCGCCAACAACTCCGTCCACAGAAGTGACACCCGCCACCGCATCCACATCAGCCAACCTTTGGCAGGTCCAGTCGACGCCGGTGGACGAGGCAAGTCTCACCGAGCTGACAAATACCTTGGCGGAATTGGCCGGCGACGACCACGCGGCGCCTCCGGCGTATGGCGAGGTGTATGGAATCCAACATGGCGGGCCGATGGCGAGAGAGGATGACGAAAAGTCGGGTTCGGCCGCTCGCATTACCGAGGATGGCCGGGTGAATATCCGCATCAATCCATTTCATCGGCACCTGACGCAGATGGTGGCGCCGCCAGAGCAGGGGGAGACTGTTGAGGACCAACAACAACATCCATATCCCCAGTCATATCCCCATGGACACCCGTTGCCGCCATACACATCGGCCACGACGATTGCATCGCAGCTGACGGGCCCCTCGCCGGCGGAGGGGGAGACGCTGCCTCCGCCGCCGCTCAATATTGTGATGCAGGTGGTGGGCGAGCGGGGGGATGTGCAGCCGTTTGTGGCGCTGGGACGGGAGCTCAAGGCCAAGCACGGCCATCGCGTGCGCGTGGCGACGCACAGCCTCTTCCGCGACCTCGTGCAGTCGCACGGCCTCGAGTTCTTTAACGTTGGCGGCGACCCGACCAACCTGCCGGCCATCTCGTCGACGGGCTCGTCCGTGGGCTCGTCGGTGCGCCGTCTCGCCATCGGCCAGCGCCGCCGTGATGCCTCCGAGTATATACAGGGCTGCTGGCGGTCGTGTTATGAGCCGGGGGAGCGTGACTCGACGTCGTCGTCGACGTCTTTGTCTTCGACGTCTTCGACGTCGTCACCCTTTGTGGCCGACGTCATTGTGGCCAACCCCGCCAGTTTGGCGCACATCCATTGCGCCGACCGCCTCGGCATCCCGCTGCACATCCTGGCCACGACGCCCGCCTCACCGACGCAGGCGTTTGCCCATCCGCTCGCCAACATCCAGTCGTCCAGCGCCGACGCGCAAATGACAAACTACCTGTCGTACCCCATGGTCGACCTGCTCGCGTGGCAGCTGCACGGCGACCTCATCAACCGCTTCCGCCACAAGTGCCTCGATCTCGACGACGTCAGCCCCCTGCGCGCCTCGTCTGTGCTGCACCGTCTGCGCATCCCGCACACGTACGTCTGGCCGTCGTCTCTGCTGCCGGCGCCTAAGGACTGGGGCAAGCATCTGCGAGTCGTGCCGCGGCCGGATCTCTCGCAAGACTTTGAAAACTTTCAGAATCTCGGGGCCGAAGGTCACGATGCCGAGTACACGCCACCCCCCGACCTGGCGGCTTTCCTGTCCAGCGGCGAGCCGCCCGTCTATGTCGGCTTTGGCAGCGTCGTGCTCCAGGACCCCGACGCCATGACGACGCTGGTCATTGAAGCCGTGCGCAAGGCCGGTCGTCGCGTTCTCCTCTCGCAGGGCTGGACCGGTCTCGGCGCGCCCACGGCCTTTGTGGCCAGCGGCGGTCTCCTGCCGCCCGAGGTCTTTTGCATCGGCAACATCCCGCACAGCTGGCTCTTTTCGCGCGTGGCCTGTGTTGTCCACCACGGCGGCGCGGGGACGGTGGCCGCGGTCCTGGCGGCCGGCAAGCCTTCGGTGGTTGTTCCCTTTTCCGGCGACCAGCCCTTCTGGGCCGGCCTCGTCGCCAAGACGGGTGCTGCACCGGACCCGATCCCGCATCGGCAGCTGACCGTGGAGCGGCTGGCCGATGCCATCCAGGCGAGTCTGACACCAGAATGTGTCGACGAGGCTGCCGCCATGGCTACGAAAATGAAGGAGTCTTCTTTGTCGCAAGCAGACGGCTCTGCCGCCGCCGCCGCATCCTTTCACAACGCCCTCGACCTGAACCGTCTTCGCTGCCATTTGGTCCCGACACGCACCGCCACCTGGCGCGTCCGCCGCACCAATATTCACTTGAGCGCGTTCGCCGCGTGCACACTGATCAACGCCGGCAAGCTGCGCATCTCGGACCTCAAACCGTTCCGGCCGCTGGAGCACTACCTCGACGAGGGGCCCTGGGATCCCCTGTCGGGCGCCTTTGCCAGCACCATGGACGCCGTCGGCGAGATGGTCATGGGTCTGGCCGATGTGCCCACCGAGACGTGGCGCGTCGTCAAGGACGTGGCCAAGTCGGACAAGAGCGATAGGCCCAAAGACAAAACGAAAGACAAGCTCGGCCCGACGGGCGTGCACATGACCCGCGGTGCCGGCCGCGTCCTCCGCGCGGCCGCCATGGCGCCCATCGACATCTCGGTTAGCCTCACGCGCGGCTTCCACAACGTCCCGCGCATGTGGGGAGACGACACCGTGCGGCCCCAGGAACGCGTCACCGATCTCAGGTCGGGCGTGCGCGCCGTCAGCCGCGAGTTTGGCCTGGGCTTCTATGATGCCTTTCGGGGCGTCGTCGAGCAGCCCATCCGCGGCGCTCAGCGCGACGGCGCCGCGGGTCTCGTCAAGGGCGTCGGCAAGGGTCTCGGCGGCTTCGTCGTCAAGCCCGGCGCCGCCGCCATGGGCATCCTCGGCCATGGCCTGCAGGGCGCCAGCAAGGAGGTGGCCAAGCAGTTCAATGCCCTCATGTCCGACGGCAGCAACGACGTGGCCAGCCACATCACTGCCTCGCGCGTCGCCCAGGGCTACGAGGCCTGGATGCAGAGCAGCGACGAGGACAAGGCGGGCGTGCTCGAGCGCTGGGACCTCGTGCAGGAGCAGCGCCGGCGCAAGAAGAAGGGCAAGGGCAAGGCCATCGAGACGACGACCGAGGGGGGGCATGGCGGTCATGATCGTCATGGTCGTCATGGCCGGTCGCTCAGCACCAACACGCCCAGCAGCGGCAGCATCTGGACAGCCGATGCCCACGTCGACGATGCGGCCAGTCTCCGCGCCGAGTCGTTGATCTCGGTGCAGTCGTACTCCAGCACCGCCGGCATCCCTTCCATCGCCGAGCTGCCCGCCGTCAACAACATCCACGACAAGGCCGACGAGGACGTCGATCGCGCCATTGAGGATCTCGTGGCACGTCTCGAGCAGCCCAACAGTCGTGCGTCTCCAGGGCCGTCTCCAGAGCCGTCTGCCTCTGCACGGGCCCCTACACCCTCCCAGAACAATGACGACGCCGCCCCATCCTACGACCTCGTCGGTGTGCCCGGCCCGTCACAAGACCACCATGTCGCAGGAACTACACGCCAGGCCTTTGAGCACCAGGCCGCATCCTCGTCGTCCGCGACGGAAAAGACGCCACAGGAGCTGCACGAAGAAGAAATCGTGCTCGCCTACGTCAAGAAGCAGAGCCTCCTCGAGGCAGAGCACCGTCAGGCCGCTGCACGCGCACGCGCCGAGCAAGCAGCGAGATCTGCCAACGGCGAGAGCAGTCATCAAGACGACCAGGAAGACGCCGACCTGCAGAGAGCCCTGCAGTTGAGCTTGCAAGAATACAAGGGCGTGAGTGCGGAGTGAGGGTAGATATGGTTGGCAAAAAAAAAAAGAAAAAAAAAATCAAAAAGGTACACCCCCCCCCCCCCATAAAAAAATAAATAAATAAATAAAAATAAAAACTGCTCGACCGATAGTTGCAACTTCATGCCGTCACTCGTCTCTTCACTCCCTTCCGGTACGCAGCCTGCGTTCCGCAGCCGAGTCGGACATTGACATTTGTCATCACATCATCGACCGCTGCTGTCAGCCAGGCAGGCCAACCTGGGTTGCGTCCGTGGAGTGCGACCGTTCTCAAATAAATAAGAGATACTAATCTCCGCCTCGAGCCGTTTGCGTGCATTGTCGGTCAGTGTATAGGTAGAGTGAGTAGCTGAATGCGATGTCGCCAGACGGCGTGCGGACCACCATGTCGAGGGCGGGTCCCTACTGTCCTGCTCCTTGCCCGGACGAGAGAGCCGCGTGTTCCCACGGGTAGTCCGACGGTCACCGCCGTCGCCGTCTATATTCCGACTGCCCAGCCCCGAAGAGCGTGGGGTGCTTGATATGGAACGCTAGCGGTGGTGCCGCGTCCCGAGGTACCTAGCTATGTTCCATCCGTCCGTTTCCATTGCGTCGCCCCTCCCCTGGGAACGGCAAGAATATATATCATACAAGGGCGCGAGCGCGGAGTGAGGTGTGGTTGGAATGGATATCGGTTCAGTTCAGTTCAGTTTTATTTTGACGTCTCGACGGAGCGCAACCTCCCGCAGAGTATGAGACGTGCTAAAATACCTACCCGCACTACCTATGTAAGATACAGGAGCAAGCAGATATTGAGGAAAGTCTCTCGTGCCCGGCAGCATACTGCGTACGAGCTACCTAGTCAAAGCGTATGTATTTTACCCCTTCCAGTTCCATTGGATAGTTATCGCCGTGTTGTTACGGCGGCTCGCAGAAAGCAATAGAATGGATATTGAAGATTGTTACGGTTGCACGGCCAGACGGTACGGGCGTGCGGTGTGAGCGTGAACCGGCAATTAGAGCAGGCGGAAGACTGACAGAGATCACAATGGCCTCACGGGATCGCGGTGCACGTTACAGCGTTCGGACCATCAGCGTGCTTAAACGGGACGAAACTGCAACGTGTACGGTGCGATAGAGAGATGTGAGAAAGGCTTAAATTTTTAACAGAAAACAAAAACAGAAAACAAAAACAGAAAACAAAAACAGAAAACAAAAACAGAAAACAAAAACAGAAAACAAAAACAGAAAACAAAAACAGAAAACAAAAACAGAAAACAAAAACAGAAAACAAAAACAAGAAAAAAGAAACAGAAAAAAGGAAAAAAAATTACCTGGGTACTACTACTAACCCCCCTTTTGCCTTTTAACTAGCGGAAAATTGCAGCAGGAAGATAGAAATGGATTGGTGGAGTGATGATGGACGGATGACGATAGGTATTACACCATAATCCCCGTATCGGGCACGAGCCTAGGACAACACCAAGTATGCCGCTGACATTGCTGGTGGTGTCGTGGCCAGCGAGCGACATGGCACCGGTGACTCCGGCGCACACGGCGGCCAGAACTCTAAAGACGCCGCTTATTTGGCTCGTCGCGTCGTTGTTAGCAAGCGAAATGGCGCTTGAAATTCCCGAAAACGCGGCGACCATAACGGCTAGAAGAAAGCCGCCAAGCCGTGCCCGGATCTTGTCCTAGGCGATAAACGCCGGCTTTGCACCGGAGACTCCGGCGCAACAAAGCAGCGAGTACTCTAAACACGCCGCTTAAATGACTCGTTGTGTCATTGTTGGCAAGAGAAACTCCGCTTGAGATCCCCGATAGGGCAGCGGAGATCAGCGCGACGGCAAACCCTTTAGGCTTTTGCTTGAATTTAACGGAGGCGGCAGCCGCCCAGTCTTTAACGTAGCCCAGGGGACCCATATTCGGGTTGATTCCGAAATCGAAGCAAGCAATCACAGCGTGTAGCCATATTTGAGGCAACACCTGGGCCGACGTCCGGCGCCGCCCCCGGCCCGACAGAATCTCCCTCGACACGGTCTTCCAAGGCAACAGGATCATCAGGCTTCCCCGCCCTCCGAGTTCTAAGTAGCTTTGTTAGTATATCCCTAGACTAACAAAAAAGCAACAACAATCTTACCTTGTTGACCAAATTGGCCAACGAGAGGAGTGCGGCGCAAAGCCTAAGTGTGCCGACCACCAAATTGCTTGCCCCGAGCATCGAGGCGGTCAAATCAGCAGTGCCTCTAGCACAGATTGGTTGGAGGAGTGTAAGCAAAAACCCCGTAGGGTTATTATTGACCACAGTGGCCATGCTTCTCCCCTCTGAGCTGCCAGACGTGTTCTTGGTGCGAGGGCTGTGCTTGTATTTGGGGACCGGCCGCCGCCATCACCATCAGATGGTCAACCCAACCGGGCCCTGGACGGTGATGGTTAGCAAGAAGAAAGGGTAGATGCATAGAAGCAGGCCGTGATGATACTCACATATCCGGGCCCAGTCAGGGTGATGGGGGTGGATGATGGACAGTAGATAGTGGGATGGTTGAATGAGCATGAGGCAAGAAAGATGCCGTTGGTCGGAGAGTTCATGGATATTGATGGATGTTGATGAATGGAGAGAAGAGAGGGGAGAAGAAAGAGAAAGGGAAACAGAACTCGGAAAAGTGGGAGTGGGGGGAGGGGAATATGGAAAGGCGAGAAGGTGAGAGCAATGTGAACAAGCATTGAGAAGGAAGGTGCGACCCGCGTCAAAACAGCACGTGGCGGGGCGACGCGTCGAGGACGCGTGATGCTCGTTTTTGGAATACTTTGGGATGCTGGGAGTTGTTGGCAGGCCAAATTCAGATTTGCTTCAAAAGTTGCGGTCTGCATTGTATTTTGCATTTCGGGGTTGTGATGTCGGTATGTAGGAACGACGATGCTGTCGCCCGCTGTGTTCAGAAACGGCCATGGCATCATGCAGATGATCTGCATATACAGTAGGTAGGTAGGAGGCCTAACAGGTCTCTGAAATAAATTGAAGTATTATTTAAGTACCCAGGTAGGTAATATTGGTTACTAGGTTCTTTGACTTAATAACAATCCGTAAAAGGTACCTGAATAGTAGAGCCTAGATGGTTATTATTTTATATTCTCGCTTGATTGCTGGGCACATCACCGACCTATTGGTATCCAGACGAGAAGACTGCCCAGCCCTAGATACCTACCTAAGCTATTGGTAGGCACAGATCATGTGTATATAAATTCAATTGATTTTTTTTTTCTAAAAAAAAGGCTAAAATAGTCATGGACGTGCGACAGTAGGTACTCAAAGTTCGGCCACGTTGACAGAGTGCTTCTCATACAGCTCACGGATGCTGCCCTCGACGTGTTCCGTGGTCGGGCCCGACTGGAAAGTGTTTGGCAAGGCCATGTCGGTATTAGCCACCAGTGTCTTGTCAATGGCCTGCAGAAAGGGGCCCGGGATGTGACTCTGCCAGTCGCGGGATGTAGGTGGCGCCTCGGCACCAAAGTCCTGCCAGACGGTAATGTCGACGTCGCCTTCTATCACGCGCACAGAAAAGTCTGTGGCACAGCGGTGGCATGACGATGAGCGGCTGCCGTTGCTTGTATGCCTCTCCTCGGTGTAGTAGCTTGATCCCATACGGAAAGGATGCCTCTTTTCGATAGGCACGAACTCGGAGTACTGAGCGTCGTAGTTGACCGGCGCCATCTTGAGCTCTTTCTTGGGCATCACTTCTGCCTTCATGCAGCTCACAAGCGCATCCAGTCGCATCGGCGAGGCCCCGACAACCACCTTTGCGGACCGTTTGGTCTCCAAATTACAGCCATGGGTTTTGTGGGCGCCTTGCCAGTTTGGCCGTGGAGCGGGCCACGACCACAACTCCTTGGTCTCCTTTGTTTCCTGTTGCAAGGCTGTCCATCCCGGCACCCAGGCGTGGTTGTAGAGTTGGTGGGGGCAGACGGCCAAAGCCAGTTCTGCCGATCTGTGGAAGCTGAAGCAAACCGTCGTCTTGAGAATAAATCGCATCGCCCCGCCGTTTGGTGGCTGAACAATGCGTGGTTCGAATCCGTAGCACAGGGGGGGCGGATCCGGGCTTTTGTACGTGGTAAAGGCGCACGAGTTCTCACGGATCAGTATCGCTCTGCGGCAAGCTTTGTGCGCCTTGAGATCTTGCAGCACCGCCTCGCGGATGCGGAACAGCTGCTCCGTGCTGCCACGGCGCTGCATCAACAGCCGCACGCGCTTCAGCGGCAGATGAACATCGCGGTAGCCGATGCCGCTCAAGGGGGCCTTGCGGACGCGCGAGGTCCTGTCGGAAAATGTCAACAGGGGCCGCGGTTCAAAGATGGGGAACGGCGAAGACGGTAAAGACGGCTTAGTCTCTTTCTTCTCGTTCTTCTCTTTCAGACGGAGGCACGGAGGCTCAAACACCTCCCAGTATTTGGAGAGAAAACGTATAGTCGTGATGTCTATAAAGAGCGCGTCTCTCGCATGGCCCTCTAAGTAGAAAAGCCTCCTGGTTGGCTTGGACGGTTTAGGCACTTGTGACGGCAGCATGGCGGCATCTGCACTGCTGTCTCCCGCGCCGACGGCGTCCGCCATGCTGAGGCCCGCCATCTTCTCGCTCATATCGTCTTGGCCAAAGCTTGCCGAATTTTTGACGAGTCCCGTCTCGTCCGCCAAAAGCCAGGTCTTGCTATCAGCCTCACCATCGTCCTTGTAGTACCAAGCCCTATGAAGAGCGCGCCGCCATAAACTTGCAGGCTTTGCGTTTGAACCTCTTTGTTTCGGCGAGAACTGGGCCGGCATGGGTAGTTTGTTGATCTCTGTCACGTCCGCCTCATGAAGATAGAGACAACGGTCGCAGACATAGTGATGCGGCCAGCTGCGGGCCAGTGTCGTCAAAAATGACAGGCGCTCCAACGGCGTCAGCGCATCTGAAGCGCCGTGGAAGTGGTCAAAGAAGCGACGGCACGTGAGCGCGAGAAGGGCGCGGTCGGGGCCATCGAGGAACTTGTCGATGTGGCCAAGGATGACCGTGCTCAAAGACTGAAGATGTGGTGACGCGGAAGTGGCCATGACATCCTTGTGTAGTGGCGTTTTGGTCGACTCGAGTGAAATCTCGTACGCAAGCGATGCTATGATGAATAGGATGTGAATAGGTCGGGGGAGGTATTTTGACAACCTGGAATGGATTTTTGAGTTGGAGATGGAAGATAGGTGAGTAGAAATGACTTACAGGATAAACGTCAATAATAATTTACCTAGGCACGGATGATCTTTTTATTAGTGTGAATCCAGCTGGTACATTAGCCTCAGATATTTTTCTTTACCTACCTAGGTAAGATGCAAAAAAAAAAA
>JAGKRZ010000434.1:0-19325 GCA_020002355.1 Intubia oerlemansii
GATGCGTGTCGTGGCGGTTGAGGTCGACAAAGAGTAGGCCGTCGGGCTCGGGCACGGGCACGGCCTCCCGCGACCGGATGAGCACGGCGGGGGGTTGCTGTGACGTTGTGGGGAGAAGGAGAGAGAGGAAAACGAGGGTCGAGTTTCGGAATCGAGGTCAGGAGTCGAAGTCAAGAGGTCGAGGAGGCAAAAGCTTGCGCAAATACGATGTTGACGATCGCAGGAGTGGTGACGTAAATCTCTGCTGGCCAAATGAAAGAAAGCCGAGAATAAAGAAAGAAATGCAGCAGGAAACAAAAAAAAAAAAGGCGGGAGATTTGTTTCTGCACGCTTTGGGCGCTCCTTCTCTCTTTCAGTCTTTGGCACTCTCTGCTCCTGCCGTGTCTATCTCTCTCGGTCACTGGCTCTCGTTTTGGCAAGGCGAACAAGAGGCAGGTGGGGTTGGTCGGGGGCGCACACAGGCTGACGGAATTTGATGGCGGGGTTGGAGAACTAGGAGTGTCAGATGAATGTGGCCGTATGTATCGTGCTGAATACGGAGGAAGAAGAGGGGGAAGAGAAAAGAAGGGGGGTGGGAAGGAAATTAGAATGAAAAGGCAGACAGACGAGAAAAAAAAGAAAAATGAAAGAAAATGAAAGAAAAAAAGGAGGACAGTAAACAGTGCCTTGCAAGACAAAAATAGGAGTCGAAGGGTTCAAGGGCTCAATAGGACTCAATAGACCGAATAGGACGGGACGAGGTAAGGACGTACTGACGAGAACGGAAGGAACAATGGCGGCCAAAACCATCCGACAAGGGGAAGGCGCCAATGGCAAAATGCGCCTTCTGCTTCTAGTAGACACGCTACAGCCGGCAAGCCCAGGCACCTTCTTCAAGAGGCGAAGGGCAGAAAAAAAAAAGATGGAAGGAGACGAGTGAGAAGGGGGAAAAATAGAGAAAGAGCGCTAATACGGCAGTGAGACGGGGACGGCGATTCCCTAAAGCTTGAAGAGAAGGATTGAGGTAATAAGAAAAGCAAACAAGTCGTGATAGTTCCAGCAGACGATGAAGAGCCTCTTTGATGTTTTGAGTTTTTTATTGTGGCATCTTTCTAGCTTATAACTGATTTCAAAGCTGCGCCTGCAGACTGCCCCTGTCTGCAAATAGAGATATTACGGCGCTTTCCCGGTATGTGCCATGTGCTACTATTGTGACGTACTTCGTACTTCGTATGTGCTTGGGCTGTGGAGGGAAAAGGGGCCGTGCACGATCCCTGCAACGGCTCTAGGACCGCTTTTGTTGGCGCAGGCTCGCGGAAAGACGACGGATCGAGCAGGGGAAGCACACAAAAAACGCAGAGCAGTCAAACAGGCAGCAAATCAAGACGAGAAAAGGCAAAAGAGGCAAAAGAGGCAAAATCAGCAGCAAGCCAGAATAGGAAAGAGGGGTGCACTAGCTCCGCAGCGGGCGCCAAAAACAGAGTGACAGACGCAGGCAGTGCGTTCGTGCCTGTGAGTAGTGCGCAAAAGTGCCCTGCTGGGAGCGGTGCCCCGCCTGTAGCCGCCGGCGCCAATGCTGCTAAAAAG
Source organism: Intubia oerlemansii (assembly GCA_020002355.1). Taxonomy (NCBI): domain Eukaryota; kingdom Fungi; phylum Ascomycota; class Sordariomycetes; order Ophiostomatales; family Ophiostomataceae; genus Intubia; species Intubia oerlemansii. The sequence goes on from JAGKRZ010000434.1 coordinate 1,567, forward strand.
CCTACTAATAATACGTGGATTTTGGGTACGGTACGAAATGAGTTTCCTCGGCTCACAATGCAACAACGCGACCAACCACAACCATCCATGGACAGCTAGAAAGGTACCTATACCTAGTTCTAATTGCTATTGCTAATGTCAAAATCGTCTATTATTCTTACAGATGGGAGTCCCTTTGGCGGCTAATGTGCATGCATCCATCGAGCCCGAATCCCATCGCGGCTCCATCGAGAGGCTCCTCGGCGGCTGCATCCCTGCTCCTGGCTTCATTGCGGCTATACGGGCCAATGAATGATGTCGTGGATGTGCTAAGATGTGCCCTGACCAGTCGTCTGACGGTCAGGGCCGTGTGGCCTGGCCATGTAATGATGGCCCTTTAGGTCAGAGACTTGGCCAACACCGGCCAGCAACCGGCCAAATAGACGCCCCAGCCGCGCTGGTAAAGCGAAAGAGAGAGAGAGAGAGAAACCCCAGCCGCGATCACCCAGTGTCTTCCAGCATCACGAGCTGCCCTCGATATCCGGAAACACCGACTTTAAAAAGTTCTTGCTGAAGCGCGTTGTCTGCTCGTAGGCCTTGGCAAAGCCATCCTGGCCGCCATAGTAAGGGTCGGCAATGACCTCGGGTCTCTTTGCGCTGCCGTCAGGCGTGGCGTACTCTCCAAACATCATGACGCGGGCCTTGCTGTCGGGCTTCTGGCTCTTGCGCCGCTGCAGCTCGCTCAGGTTGTTGCGGTCCATGGCAAAGATGTAGTCGAAACGGTCAAAGTCGGCGGATTGGATCTGCCGCGCGCGGTGATGGTAGTCGGTGATGCCGTGCGCCTCCAGCGTCTCCATTGTGCGCTCGTCGGGGGTGTCACCCGTGTGGAAGGAGACTGACAGAGTACAAAAGTCAGCACGAGATCGGCAAACAACATCAGTCGGGGCGACGTACTCGTCCCGCATGAGTCAATCTTGCCGATGCGACTCTTGTAGGGCTCCTTCTTGACCATGGCCTGGAACACGCCTTCGGCCATGGTCGAGCGGCAGATGTTGCCCATGCAGCAGAAGAGAACAGAGATCTGGTCAGACATTTTGATATCGGGCTGCCTCTCGCAATGCTGCAAGAAGCAGATTGTGCCGCAGTTGCATCGCCACATTAAAGCTTAGGTACCCAGCTTAAGCTCTCGTAAAAATGGGTCTATTGATAAGATAAGCCCTGCAAGACGTAATGCGGAGAGTACCACAACCAACAGTTGTCAGCCTGTGCACATTCACCGCCGTCAAAAGGAGTCACCGGAGAACGTGGCTGTGATGTCGACAAGAAAAATTATAAATGGTCAAGAGATGTACCTTCTGGTAGAGTATCTGTATCGACCTTGATCAACCAGCACCGCATCTTCACATCAGCCAAAAAATAAGAAAAAAAAATAGAAAGAAAGAAATGGCCACATTCGAAGACGTTCTCCAAAAGAATGGTTGGGTTATGCCGGCCTATGGCTGGGCCGGCAAGGTCAAGGATCAAACGCCGCGCGTGGAACGCATGGAACACAACTACAAGACGCCCAAGGGCCGCGCACGCAAGAGACAGCAGCAGGCCCGACGTCTCGATCACGGCAAGGGACACACGAAGCTCGGCAAGGACCCGTTGTACGCCGATGTTTGGTGTTGACGAGCTGATGAGCGTGGTCAGGTGACCTACAATTTACAACTTATCAACGAGCAAAAAGGACACGGACATGACGGCGCTCACCACGTTTACTACGAAATATATACTATGAAATACTGAGTATAAATTGCGTACGCGCCCGTTAACCAAGTCTCTCCGAGGAGACGACAAGTCTGCACCACCGCATGTCTCATGCCACGTCATTCGACTCGAAATATTTTGCAATGCCCCGGCGGCTTCATTCTGGGCATTCGCAGGCTTTTGGGGTCAGACGACCGCCAATCATTAAGCGCCCAAACTTTTACTCCGCTATTATCCAATTTTGGCTATTGTTGTCCACCATAACCCCCTATTCTCTAAGCGCCGGGACGACATTGAATACAGGGTTTACAAGGTTACGACATTACACGGAGCCCGGGAATTAGCATAGCAATCAAAGTTTGAGACAATTAGAATGGGAAAATGGTAAAGCTACTATCTCTGCACAATTCACGCTGTCATTCTCGTCTCGCTGAAAGTTTAAATTTCAAATCCAGCGCTAAAGTCTATGTGTAGCGTGAGGAAACATGTAAAAAGGTAGGTACCTAGGTAATATAAAAAAAAAAGGATTCCATGGGTATATCCAAAAACCCCCCATCTAGGTAAAGAATGGCAATGAAACAAAACAAATAAAACAATGAATAATAAAACAAAAAAAAAAGGATATGGTCATATGAGGCAGACTGTGACCACTGTGCCACGTACTAATTCAACCATAGAAATAGTAAAGGGCAGCATAGGGGACACTGCCGGACTTGGCACCAATCTTGTCGCATGTTTCCGAGTTTCCGCCAGCGGTCTGGACGCGGTAGACTTGCTGAATACTCGGTGTCGAGCTACCAGACGTCTTTCCTGTTGCGTCCTTTGCTGTCAGCTGAAGCCAGTCGACGGCACCCGTGCCCAAAAGACCGACATCGGCCGACGGCGGTGCCTTGACATCGCCCGTCTTGGCGAGGCTGCCGATGATGTGCTGGTTGCCGGGCATGCTGAGATCAAAGGTCGGCACGGAATCGGCGTTGAAGTAGTGGTGGCCAACAAAGGGGCAGGCCAGCGACAGGATGCCCGGCAGAAGGAGGCCGGCCACGGGTGATGCGGGAAACGGAGCAGACTCATCGGCACCGTACTCGGACTCGGCCAGGACGGTGCTGGGATCAGCCGCCTGGAGGCCGAGCAAGAAGTTGAGCGGGTTGGGCACGCTGTGGAGGACGGCTCTGGGCAGCGTATTGAAAATATCGGCCACGAGACCGGTGTTGAGCGTGCCTGGTACAAGCGGCGTGATGTCGTAGAGCACGGCCAGGGCACCCGTCGATGTAGCGGCGGTGGCGGTGTCGTTGTCGGCACAGGTGTAGTTTTGAATACCGTGGCCGACAGCAATACGCATCAAGCGAAGACCAGAATCAGGGCTGGGCAGATCGGTTCCTGTTGATCTCGTTAGAAGAAACTCAAAGCAGGAGGCAAGCATAAAACGAAACTTGTAAAAAGTACGTACCAGTACCGGTCGAAGGAAGGGGGTTGGACGAAGGTTTGCATGGTGATGCTGAGGCAACAGCCAACAGGCCAGCCAGGAGGGCGAGATATGAAGGCATTTTTGTTATTATGTGTGTGATGAATATGAAAAGTCGAGAACTAGAGCCAAACAAAGTCGCGATAGAAGAAAAATATAATTCTTGTTCGAAAGGGACTTTTGTCGAGTGGCAGACTGAGGTGTCTTATACAACAGGAAGAACGGGCGGGTAGACAATTCAACAGGGCGGCAGAGCCACGAGACTCTCCATGGCGGAAGCACAGCAGTAGATGGCCTGGCAGACAAAAAAGGAAAAAAAAAAAAGAAATGAGTGGAATAAAAATAGGCATGGATAGTACCTTTGACAAGGATGTTGTAAGCGCCGGCCGCGTTTGGTGGCCATATTCCATATTGAATCCAAGTACAAAATACGGAAAAAACGTAGATATCCCGGTCCACTTTCAGTGAATTGAAACAAAAAAGGCGTCTGCATGTGGACAGCAGCAGTAAACGACTCCAGTGATCCGTGCAGAAATGAAGGGGGCAATATGATTTCCTTGCTAGGTAGAGGCTGTCCAGGACAAAGAGTGTAAGAGAAACGAGACCAACCTCCCCGGCAGCATGCATAGAGACCGTGTAACAGTGGCAGGGTGGGCGGGCAAAATAAAACAGTAAAATAGGTAGACAATGGTGAAAATAACCTAGTATGCTTCATAAAAATACCCTGGCTGACATGGAATATCAAAGCAACCCTGCATTCTGCAACGGACTACACGAGAAACTAACGCCAACGTTGACTTGAGACGTTGTGTTTATTATGGATGTTACTTTTTCCGTCTTCTTCTTTGTCTGATCTCGAGGCTCGGCTTTCTACACCTTTTCCAACATCCAACATACACCCACACCAACAGCTGCAGAGTTGCATGCCGTTGCCACGCGGATGCCCCAGATGCGGACCAGACAAATCCCCCGGACTGTCCCTTGAAATCACGCAAGGTGAGGCAGGATCAGCAGCAGGCCGCCACTGTGCTACTCCAGCTTCTCTGCGTCTCTTTCGGGTGCAACCGAATCGACTAAAACGTCCGTCCGACCAGCAAACGGTCCGAACAACTATGACCGACACGTTTATGATGATGCGTGGAAAAAAATGACGGCGTTGGTAAAAGCACTGTAAACAAAGTCTCAGCCACGGCGGTAAAAAGAGAGACACAACATGATGGCCAAAAAAGGCGGTCATTTTGTTGCACAAGAAAACAACAAATAGGAGTAGTTACCAAAAGAGAATGACGACCAAACAAGAAAAAAGAAGATTGCAAATATGCATCAAAAGCAAAAAATAATGACAAGAGTGGGATTCGAACCCACGCATCTTGCGATACTAGCACCTGAAGCTAGCGCCTTAGACCGCTCGGCCATCTTGCCTTTGTGATTGGTTAAGGGTGTGATACCTTGCACTATCAAGGAGAGGCACTTAAGGCACTATAGCGGAGCCAAAAGGTAACACATGCTGTGTCTGGGCTGGAGACTGAAATCACGCTTGTCATCATGATAAATTTTGACCATTCATTTCTCGAATACTATAGTCATTGCCATGAAAAATCTCCTCATTCACAATCCACTCCTGGCCCGTTTCAGTTTGGGCGGCGAGACAACAGTGTCCATTGTTGTCGTGGTCCAAGTCATGGGCCGCTTGAGCGTTGGGCGCGAAATGTTGGAACTCCTCGCCATCAGAGGCTTTTTGAGCTGCAAGCTGGCCAATGGTGCAGATGACGGAGGGGTTTGAGCAGCTGGCGAAGAAGCCGAAGATGATTTATCCTGCAGAATCCCCACAAGATCGACAAAAACATCATCGAATACATCGTCGTCGTACTCGTTCCCGTCCTCTTCGTCCGAGGAGAGCTCGATGACAGGTGGAGGTGGAGGCGGAGGTGGAAGGACTCTCCTAATTTCTGGAAGCTTGGTGGACGGCACGCTGGCCAGGGTCTTGGCGACAACTGGGGACACCGCGGATGGAGGGCTCATTGGCAGCTGTGTGCTTGCTGGCTCAGAATCCTCCTCCCGTTGGCTTTGGGATTGAGTCTGGGGTTGAAGTTGCTGAAATTCAGAGTGATGCTGTGATCGGGACTGGGACTGTGATTGTGACTGGCTTGTTTTCGTCGTTGATGCGCCGTTGGAGGACTGGCTCGTTTCGGCATCCATGGCAATGCCCCGCCGATCCGCGCCCTTGAGCTTGTCTTCCCAGTGCTTCCGCTCCTCATCGTCAAACGTCACCCCGTCGGTCAGCTCCTCAACCATATCGGCCTCAGCCACCTTGTCACGCCGTCGAGCCTCTCTGTCGGCCATCTCCTGCAGCTCCGAAAGTGTCAACGCATCGGCATGCGTCCGGTCAAAGTGGAACTTGACCACGACAGGAAACCGGGGCATCCAGAAATCGCCATAGCCCGGCCGGTGGAAGGAGAAGCACCGGATATCCACCACCGGCGGATCAGCAAACAGCTCGGTCGGACCGCCACCGAACCCGTCCATGCCTGGCTCAAACGGCGCCAGGTCAAAGGGCACATCCTCGGACATGCAGGGGCCGTCAACGCCATAGTCTTCCTCTTCTTCTTGTTGCCGTCGCCCAGCTGATGTCCGCCGGTCTTTCTTTTGGGGAACAGGCACAACACGCGGCCGACAATGCCGTAGAAACGTTTCCATTTGCGGCGCCGTTAGGGTCACCACATTGGTCACCAAAAAACGCGGTCTTCTCTGCAATGCCGACGACACCGCCGACGTTCGCGTGTCGAGGCAACCGATGAAAAAGTGCGTCCAGCGCAGCCCGCGCAGGTCAGATGGGTACTCCATGGCTTTGGTGGCGTCGTAACGTGCTCCGATGACGGCAAAGTCGCCCACCTCACCAAATGTGCCAATGTACTCCTTTTTCAGTTTGATGGCGTATGACTTGATATGCGGCCACCGGAACGGCCTCGAATCGTCAAAGTCGAGCGGCGACAAGTCAAAATATGGATCGTTGTCGGGTTTGATCACCAGTCCCTCGAGGCGTGCCGTGATGCACCGCGCAAAGGCCTGGCGCAGTTGGGCTGGCGCTGAATGGCTGCCAAAGTGAATCACCTCGCGCTGTACCAGCTCTGCATGACCCGGACGACAAGTAATGAGATTTTCGAGACGCTGGAAGCGTTCGCCGTGGCGAGTGCCGAGCATGGACTCGTCGTCGATGAGGAGAACGTCATAATAGACAATCATGAGATGCTCGTGTGATTGGGACCTGGCTGTCAGAATGTTTGGAATAGAAACAAGAATGGACATAGGCCTGAGTGTACCAGAAAACATACCCTGACTTCAAGTCCACAAAGGGCGTAGTACCACAGCGCGTGACGTGTTTTCGGATCGCATCAAAATCCAAAATTCTGCCCTGTTTGTCGTCATATGCCAACATCTCGCCTTCCAGGATGCATCCTTTCTTGATGGGACAGTCCTTTTGACCAATACGAAAGGAGTCGCGGATGGCACTGCGGCATTTGAGATGTGTTAGAATAAATGTTGAAACATCCTACCACTGTATCTGATTCATCACTGTCACACACCTGTGGAGGCTGATGCGGTCGAGAGTGCTGTCTCGGCCACTCTTTGAAAATATTTGGATGCACCTCTCCAGACCCTTGGACAGGTCAACATGCAGCTGCACATACTCGCCGTCCATCTTGCGCTCACAGCTCATCGGCTGAGGACCACCTGTCGTGATGCAGTGCTGGATGCTGCGCGCTTTGAGCCACTGCTGCCGGCCGACCTTGGTGCCAAGATGCGGTTTCGGCACGGGGTCAGAGGCGCATGTCAGAAACTCGACGGCCGCATCGAGGTTGGACTGCACCTGCATAGCCAAGGGCATCAGACGATGAAAGGCCCGCATCACGGCCGTCTCATCAAACTGTACGGGTCGCAGGTCTTTGAGGATGAGCCGCGTCAGCCACTTGGCCTCGCGTGCGTCAAGGCGACGAAACAGCTGCAAGAGGGCAGTGTGCGCCATCGATGAAGAAACAGCGCTGCCGTCCTTGGATGTAAATTTTTGTCTCACAGACGGAGCGCTGAATCGGCAGCGAGCTGCAAGGCTGTACAAGACAGCATCGATCTCTTCGACCGTCACTTGCGGCGCGTCGGGATCAATGGGATTGGGCTATCTGTTAGAGAATAACAAAAAGAAAACGAAAAAAAAACGAGGAAAAAGAAGGAACATCGAGCATGTGCCTACCGTCCTTGTCAGAATCGACTCGACACAGTCGGCGAGATCGACGGCGCCGCCAGACGCACTCTCGCCAGGGAGCGTCCATCGCGAGAGCTCGTCGATGCGCGAGTGGCCCAGGCCGAGGGCGCGAATAAGGATGCGTTGCAGGCCGCGGGCTTGTAGAGCATAGACGCGTTCCGGTCGCTGTTCTGGGAGGAGAGCTGCCAGAAGTGCAGCGCCGGAGGAGGGAGATGCGTCAGAAATCAGAGCTTCAATAGCTTGGCGATGCTTCTTGAACCACGCGTTGACAAAAGGCGTGGCGGCGCGAGGCTGGTTACGCTGGGCTGGTGGAAGGGCCGCAATGTCCTCGAGGAGGTCACAAACAAGATGAAACGGAAATGGCATTGTGAGGGGGGTATCAAGAAACCAATAAAAGAACAAAAATGGTCAAAATGGACCAAAATGACCAAAAAGAAGCCAAAACACGCAAAATCAGCAAAAGGCGTCGGACGAAAGAACAAGATCAAAAGGGTTTGAACATGACGACGGCAGGATGTTGTGAGACGTGCCACGAGGGTATGCGGGTCATTTGACAATCAATATATTGTCTTCTGACGCGCGCGTGGCGCGACTCGACGTGATTCAGACAAGGCAGCAGTGGTGGGTTGGTTGGATGCAGAATGATCCACGCAAATGCGAATGTCAATATGCCGCATTTGGATCGATGCGGGACGAGTTGTGCGCGTGCATAATATGACGCGCGATCACGTGAATTCGTGTTTATGCTTATTATGCACAATGGCAGCAACGTCGTATCATGGATAGGAATCAGAATAATGAGAGCCCATGAAACTTGTCAGTTTTAGAATCTCTTTGAATTAAAATATGCCCGTCTGTTCAAATACTCGTACGAGGACACGAATTGTCATATCCGGACAATTTTACTATCACCGTTTTCTTCTAGGTACGAACAGTTATGCGTTTGCACATATTTTATGCAAATTATGCACGACGCAAAACCACTTACACGGCACAGGCCTGTTACACAACAAACATGACAACATGTAAACCGAAGTCCCCCACGTCTCCAGATATCTTCCATATCGTGGACGGCCAAGAAGCCGTATACCATGCATGTCCCGTTCGACCGGGCACCGCGCTATCCAGTCAAATGATACTGGCCGGCCGAGCTCAACGGTTCAAGACTCGGGGCTTGGGCTGTGATTCAGTGAGCTCCGAGTGCCCTCTGTCACAGATCTGACATATCATACCACCGGCTCTTATCTCTCCGTCAGTCGAGTCACACGGGCGGGTTGGGCGGCCTTTGTGGAGAAGAGGAACTCGGAACTCGTTGCAGATTGTCCGTGCGCGCCTTCCCCAGAATGCGATGCACGTGATGATCTGCGACAGAGCTTTGGGGATTATTTCCATTTATGACACCCCCGCTTTCCCCTCACAAAGGCTTAATGGAGAGCTGTTGCGATATGCTCCAAGCAAATGAAACAGAAGGATCTCACATACTCCGTACATCTTACAGTGTACGTGCGTTGTGGTGCGGTACCGACGATAAGATAGTGCACGATAAGGATTTTCAGTGCGCGGTCCGCGCTGCTTTATCTCCGGCTATGGCAGGTACAGCCGCTGAAGCCTGGACGTGGGGCAGTGTGGGTAGCAGCCGATGGGTTGTGGTACTCCGTACACAAGGCAAACATTGCGCTGCGGCGTATGACATCCACGGTCGCACCTTCCGCGACAACAATGTGCTTTGTAAACAAACTTTAATGGGTGCTCTAAACATATTTTCCCCTTCATAGACACTGTGGGCTGCATTTCGTTTTATATGGAGAGGGTACACCGCCGACAATAATTCGGTTGAACCGTGCCTCTAGTAGTCAGCCTCGTAAGCTGCCCGTATCCGCCGTACGGAGTAAACTGCCGTCATTGGCCGGATGTAAGTCGCAAAGATACAGTGCTCACGCCAAGGCCCGCGTCTCCGCCGACAGCAAGGAAGGACCGGTTGCGACTTCCCAACTGGGAGAACCGACCGCGGATAATTCCTTGGCTTTTTTCTTTTCTTTTTCTTTCCTTTTTTTGGGTTATTGTTTTACTACCGGCCGTGCCTACCCGTTTTCCATTGACTGCGGGGCGGCTTTCTTCCGAGTTTGGTATCAACGTCAGATAGGTAGGTTGCCTTTTTGGAAACTGCCGACAACCTCCTTCCCGTTTAAATTCAGGGCCTCAGCCATCTCAGTTCAAACATTTCTCCTCTTTCCCTTCTCTTTTCTTTCCCCTCCTTCCATCCTCTATCAAGCTCGTTCCGTATACCGGCCCCGCATCACCACTTTCCTCCTCACACACTCCGACTCTCTCTTTCTTTTTTTTTTTTTTTTCCCTATCTTATCTTTACCTACTCCTCTCACAATGGGCGCACCCACACACCCTCTCGGCCCGCTGTCGGCGCGCGAGATCCTGATATCGACCGGTATGGTCCGCCAAGCATGGCCGACCGACGTACTGTTCCAATTCAAGGTTGTGACGCTGCGCGAGCCTCCCAAGACAGAGCTGGTTCCCTACCTCGAGGCAGAACGCAAGGGCGGCGACCTGCCCAAGATTGAACGTCGCGCCTTTGTGGCGTACTACATCCGCAACACGGACCAGCTGCACCAGGCGATTGTCAACCTGAGCACGGGTCTGCTGGAGAGCAATGTGCGCGTCGACTCCAAGCACCACGCCAATGTGGACGGCGAGGAGCTGCTGGCCATTGAAAAGGTGCTGGAGACCGACAAGGGTGTTCTCGAGGCGATTGCGAAGCTGAAGCTGCCGGAGGGCGCCGAGGTGGTGTCGGACCCGTGGATCTACGGTGCCGACGGCCGCATTGAGGGCGACTACCGCGACGACCGACGCCAGATGCAGTGCTTCATGTACATGCGCGACCCCAATGCGCCGCACGAGCCGGACGGATGCCACTACGCCTTCCCCCTGCCGTTCTCGCCCGTGGTCGACTGCGTGGCGCTCAAGGTTGTGCGCATCGACACGCTGCCGATTGGCCACGACAACACGATCAAGCCGCTGGAGGAGCTGGCGCCCTGGCCGGTGCCCGAGCCGAGCGAGTACCTGCAGGAGAAGCAGCCCAAGATCCGCGACGACCTGAAGCCGCTGCGCGTGGTGCAGCCCGAGGGTGCATCGTTCAAGGTCGAGGATTTTTCGGAGATGGGCAAGCGCATTACGTGGCAGAAGTGGGACATGAAGCTGGGCTTCAACCAGCGCGAGGGCATGGTGCTGTACGATGTGCACTACGACGGCCGGCCGCTGTTTTACCGTCTCAGCCTGAGCGACATGGCGATTCCGTACGCGGACCCGCGCCACCCGTTCCACAAGAAGCAGGCGTTTGACCTGGGCGATGCGGGCGGCGGCACAATGGCCAACAACCTGCAGCTTGGCTGCGACTGCCTGGGCTCGATCTACTACATTGACGGTGTGCTGTCGGACGCGACGGGCAACCCGCACCCGATGCCGAATGTGATTTGCGTGCACGAGCAGGACGCGGGCATTGCGTGGAAGCACACCAACTACCGGACGGAGCGGGCAGTGGTGGTGCGTCAGCGCGAGCTGGTGCTGCAGTCGATCCTGACGGTGTCCAACTACGAGTACATTCTGGCGTGGGTGTTTAACCTGTCGGGCGACCTGGCGTACGAGGTGCGGGCGACGGGCATTGTGTCGACGCAGCCGGTGGACCAGGCGCTCAACACGGAGGTGCACCCGTTCGGCACGGTGGTGCACCCGGGCGTGCTGGCGGCGCACCACCAGCACTTTTTCAGTCTGCGCGTGGACCCGATGATTGCAGGCCACGGCAACACGGTGGTGTGCCAGGACAATGTGCCGGTGCCCCGGGACGACGACGTGAACCGGTACGGTGTGGGCTACACGCTGAAGAAGACACCCGTGACGACATCGGGCCCCGTGGACATTGAGACGACCAAGACGGGCCGCGTGATCCACATTACGAACGAGTCGGTGCGGCACCCGTACAGCGGCATGCCGGCGGCGTACAAGGTGCACCTGCCGTCGATGCAGCCGATCCTGGCGGACAAGGAGTCGTGGCACTACAAGCGGGCCGAGTTTGCGGACCACCCGGTGTACGTGACGCGGTACGCGGAGAACGAGCTGTACGCGGGCGGTACGTGGACGAACCAGTCGTACGGCGGCGACGGCGTGCGGACGTGGGCGGCGCGTAACGACAGCCTGGAGGGCGGCGATGCGGTGGTGTGGCTGCAGTTTGGCGTCAACCACGCGCCGCGGGCTGAGGACTTCCCCGTGATGCCGTGCGAGACGGTGCGCGTGACGCTGCGCCCGGTGAACATGTTCAAGAACAACCCGTCGCTGGATGTGCCGGCGAGCACGCAGTCGGTCAACTGCAGTGTTTCTCTCAACGGTGTTGTTGACAAGAAGGAGGACTGCTGCAAGTGAAGATGATCCGGCGGGACATACCATGAAGTTACCATTTTGTTGTTTTTATGATTTATTTCTTATTATTTTCTTGCCTTTGTTTTGGATAACAACTCTGTATATATTTCTTATCCACCTTACCGCACATATTACGTACCTATATAAAAAAAAGAGCACATCGAGAACAAAGAAGAGAGAAGGATACATAAAGAACACATGAATGAAACGAATTGGAAGCACAGACAAAGGAAAACCAACAAAAGAACCCTATTTTTTTCGTATGTTTGTAAAAAGCAAAGGGCAAAAACCAGCACATATTAATCAAACGAAAGTCACAGATGGAAATCAAAACAAACCCCTATATTCTCTCCGACCATAGACCACAGACTCAGTGACTAGGAGCACGTGTGCGGCCAGCGCAGACATTGCTGTGTGCGTCAAAGTCGGAGGTTGTAGTAGCAGTAGTAGAAGCAGAAATGCGAAGATTGCCGTTGCTGGAAGAGCGCTGCACCATGGACGGGCTCTGGGCCGGGCTGTAGGAACGCGTCTTGAAGCGGAGGCTCTCTATGGAAGCCGATTTTTTCTGGTTTTGGTTCTGCGTCTGGGTCTGGTTCTGAGATGGCATGTGAGCCTCAGGCTCCGACGAGTAGGCAGCACTGGGCAGCGGTGCTGCTCCCCTTCCGAGATCATAGGTGTAGCTGTCGAGACAGGCGACGGGTCCCTGCGTGCCGACGGAGGCGCGCTCGTGCTCGCTAAAGAGTCCTTCCCGGGGCGCGGGTGCTGGTGCGTGCGGTGCCGTTTGTGTCGTGGTGGTGGTGGCATCTTCAGCATTGTACATGTATGCTCCCTTGTAGTCGTAGACAACAGGCCTCGACGGGCTGGTCGAGGAGCCGTGGCTGCTCTCGGGGAGAAGAGTCGTTGCTGGCTGTGATGGCGGGGGCGGCGGGAGGTGAAGGTACCCGCTGGCAGGAGGAAGCGTCTCAGTTGGGCTGGGGGTGATGTGCGAGATGTGGGATGCGTGAGGAACATGAACATGGGCAGGGTAGGATGTGTAGTAGCTGCCGACGGGGCTCGGTGCCGTGCTGCGACAAGGCGAAGGGCCCGTTTGCTTGTAGCGAGCCATGCCGCCTCCATTTCCTCCATTTCCTCCATGGCCAGCGAGAGATGCTGCCTGTCCGGGGTGGGCAAACTCGCCATGGTCGTCCGAGAGCGAGGATGACGACCGGCGCATCATGGACGGCGCGGCTTCCGAGGCGAGATAGTGGCCCTCACCAGTGCTATCCGCCGATGCGCAAGTCACGGCCGCAGAGACCGACGACGAAGTCGAGACGGGCGTCGTGCTGACGCTCTCCGAGTCGCTTCCAGGAGCCATGCGGTAGACGAGGTTGGCCGTCTCGCCAGCTGGCGATGCATGAGCCGACGACGGACGCTGAATGTCAGCCCCCTTTTTGGAGCTGGATGTCACCAGTGAAGGCAGCGATGGGGAGTGCTGCAGATGGTGAGTGTGGTGTCCTCCATGGTGGCCATTGGGGTGGCCATTGGAGTGGCCATAGGCGTGGCCGGGATGGCCAGGGTGGCCGTGGTGGCTGTGGTAGCTGTGGTGCTGGGAGGGAAGCATCGCAGGCTGGAGCGTGGTCGTGGGAGAGGGCATCTTACGCTCGTCCCACGATAGCGAAAGAGACGTCAGAGGTGGTGCGATGGGAGGTGTCATCGGCGGTGCTATGGGGGGTGCCATTGGGGGCGCCATCGGGGGCGCCGTAGGAGCGCCAGATGGAGCCATGGACAATGGGCTCTGGACGTGGCTGCTGCTTTGGATGATGGGCATCGGCGAGACGGCCGAGTATGAGCTGCAAGAAGGGACAACATAGTCCGGGGTATCGTTTCTGTAGCCGGCACCCCAAGTCATGCAGCCGTACGAGGCCTTGTTGGAGAGACTGGAAGCGCCATAGTCTGGGCCATAGGTCTGTGTGGGCAGAGGGACAACCGAGTGGGTTGCAAGAGCGCGGGATATAGTTTGGTCGTAGTCGTGGCCAGTACGGTTGTCGAGGCAGAACTCGCCCTTGAGGGTCGTTTCACGAGATAGCGGCTGGTTGTCAGCGATACGAGGAAGCATATTATGGTAGCAAAAAGCCCAGACTGAGCAAAGAAGAACGGACAAAAAAAATACAAACAATACGAAAAAAAAAACTTACTCTCAGAAAAACACAAGGCGAGACATTTGCACTGGCGCAGTTGGTGCAGGGAATGTTTTGACCTGGGGTTTCTCCACTGCAACGAATCTTGCGCTGTCGGCAGCGGCCACACTAGGATGTGTTAGTTGTGAGGGTCGGTGGAAAATGTGACGTGGTCGTTTGTGACTATAGGGGAAAAAGACGTCGAGAGCACGTACAGCCATAGGTACCCGCTTCCGAGTAGGTGCCTCATGACGCGACGAGGGAACGTCAACTTGGCTGGAGCCGTAGTGACGAGACTCCTGATAGGAGTAAGGTGAAAAGGCGACGTTGTGCCTTATCTTTTCGCCGCTTTGGGCGTGGTAAGTAGACGAGACCATGATGCCGTAGGCTGTCGTGGGGTGTGGTGATAATAGGTGGCTTTTTGGACAGGGATACCAGAAGGATGAAAATATGACGATGGCTTGTGGGATCAAAGAGTTAAATATGACTGGTGATATAGCATGGAGACGAAGAGGGGGAAAAAAAAAGAAAAGAAAAGGAAAAAAAGAAGACCAGGAGACCAAATCGATATGGAAGCCTAATGGATATGTTGACGAGGTGACAGGGGTTTATATGGCTTCATTAGGTATGTAATCCTCTCCCATAAGAGTGAACGATGAAGAATAGACCATGGAATAGATCATGGAATAGAAGAAGGATCTCCAGGAAAGGAAATCTCACGATTTAAGTAAGAGGGAAGGAGAAGAAGCGAGTTTCAAGCGGAGAAAACGGCAAACGGCAGAGCAGCCAGAGAGAAAGAGAGTACCGAGTGAAAACGACGGGGGGCAAAGTATCAGAGAGCACAAGAGTACGGGTATCCGTGCTTGGTCCAAGGCTCCAAGCGAGAGAGAATTGGCCGAGCAGATGAGATGGGCCGCCGATGGTCAGAGATGAGCCACATAGGTTTGGGGTGTAGGACACTGTAGAGATTGCGGGAATTCTCCGACCACCGACATAATCCGATTGCTGTATATATGATATAGTATTTTGTTTTCCTTATTTGTTGGCGGCGAGAATGTTTATGGTCCAGGTTTTGTAGGTATCTATTCAGCTGCACCATAGGTAGCTGCATCACTCAGACGAATATCCAGCCTTGTCCATTCTGACTTGTCACAAATTTTTCCCATCCAGTGCGAGACGCGGGACGGTTGAAAAGAGGTTAGTGGACAGGCCAGACAACAAACAGCAAAAAAAAAGAAGGAAATCATAATAATAGCAAAAAAAAAAAAAAAAAAGACCGCCAGAGATCGCTAGACTGCTACAGAATTACAGGTTGCACATAGTCTGTGCAACAGCACGGGCTCCCATGTTGATATTTGTCCTCTGTAAACGAAACGAGATGGATGCGAAACGAACCATTCTTTTTCTTCCGACCTGCATCGGGGCATTTTTTTTATTCTTCTCCCCCAGGCATTGGATTTCTTTTCCCGTTATGATTACCTTTGTCTGGCCCCTTTTTCATTTTCGAGCTCCTTTTTCGGGGTTTCTTTTTCAGAGTTCCTCTGTCGGGACTCCTTTCTCGGGACTACTTTCTCTGTCCCCTTGTTGCAGAGTCCGGAGTATGTAGTGCTCACAGCCTCAGGATCTTCATCGCTGCTCCCGATTTGGCAACATGCTGCCGCGGATGTACTTACATGCACGTTTACACTACACATCATTTTTTCCCCATATTCCGTTGGACGTGTACCTTTTTGTTTGTCCGTGGGGTTGTGCACCTCAATCTCACTTTTTGTTCTTATTCTGTTTTCTCGTTGTTTACTTTCCATTTTGCGACATAAGATCTCTCCCAAAAGTACCAATCTCTGGTACTGGAGGGGCTCAGAACTATCTTGTATAGATCAAACAAAAGGCGGCTTATCATGTTCCAAGATTGTCGTCCTCTTGTCAGGGTCTTTTTAGAGAGAAACATAAAGAGAGGGAGAAAGAGAAAAAAAAAGAATAATAAAAAAATAGTAAAACCGCCTACATGCAAAGATACTCCACCGTCTCCATCCTCTGCTCCCCTCTGTTCCCCTCTGTTCCCCTCAAAATATGCCGCTTACGGAGTAAAAATACTGGCCCGCAGCTGTACGTTTCTTTTTAGTCTCTCTGTATTTCTATACGGAGTATATGATAGCATACCTACCTAGGCAGGCTGTTCTTTTTTTAAGTCGTTTCTGTATCAGCCCCGTAACACAACATCAAGAGCCACAACGACGACCGGCCACACAAGTTGCCCAGGAGGTCGGGTACATATGCCGTGTCGCATCCTGCAGCTAGACAGGCGTGTGCTTGGTTGCCAGGTAAGTACCTAGCGGACACAGATACAACAGACAGCCGACGTGCTTCGCTTCGGCACCGTAACCAAAGAATACGAAATGATCAATGTTTCCGTCATATGTCCGTCATTGGCCGCAGATGCAACAGTCGCATATCTGGGTCATTGGGTCACCGGGTCACTGACCATGACTGCCCGTCACTGGCTTACGCTGATCACGCTGGCCATGCCGGCCATGTTGGCCATGTTGGTCACGCTCATCACGTTCGCTCGTGTGATTCGTCTATGCCATGTCGTTTTTTGATTGTCCTTGGCAGCCGCTGCGTGAAACCTTTTTTTTGGGGGGGGGAGGGTTTTGCTGTCCGTGGTTGTTCTATTTTCTACACGTCTGCACTCCTCTGCGGGACATATGCATCCTGCAACCTTGACACTCCACAATACTGCCAACCAAGCATCAACTTCTGCAGCCACTGTATGATATAGATGATGTCTTTTACTGTCAACGTGCAGCATGGCAGGTCCAACAAGAAAGAAGGAGTCGAGGACTCTCTAGAAGGGGTAGTGCATCATGTGGATGAGCATAAATAAAGGGGGTTAAACTAGGTCTTACACTCAATAACAACACGGGCAGTAAAAGGCGACGCTCAGATAGTATCGATGTTGGTCCCGCTTCCGATTCTGAATTTGATTCTGCGGTGGCTAGGTATTGGCGAGACAATGGAAACTTCAAACAAAACTCATCATGTATATTGTAAAAAAAAAAGATCAAAAATCGGCGAGGCTGACGGTGTCGGAGAAATTAAAGTCAAACAAAAGCGAAACCACACGCGAGAAAAAGGGCCAAGAGAAAAGACAGAAAAGACAAACGTGAAAAAAAAGCCATACCGTTGTCAAAAAAATGACCAGTAACTTTATTTTCTCTGCATCCGCGGCGTTTGTCTCCCCGTGGCACAAAATGAGAGTACGACCGCATAGGTCTGTATCTGTGTTTGTGTCTGTGGGTGGTTTATTTTTTTTTTTTTTGCTGCATTTTGTTTTCCTGTCTTGTGTGTCTGTGAGAGTACTGCTTTGTTGTTTTTGTGGTTTGTGTTGCTGTTGCATCTCTCTGCGTCTCTCACGTCTTACAAAGTCCCATGTCCAACAACCCCTCCCTGGTCCAATCGCTGACGGGCGTCATGTTATTTTATTCTTGGCTCGCATACAGCGCCGTGCTCTTGCATTGGCTGTAATCTTACATTCTGATGCAGGGTGTTGCTCCCGCTGCTCCGCAAGACTAGGGGGAAAAAAGTGACAGCACAGCTAGCCTTTAAGCAGACTGGACTGACAGGAACATCACAAAAAATGGGCCGCTGTCGTGCATGCGCCAACGGTATGTGATACATGACAGGCCGTGACACGAAAAAGAGAAACGCAACAACAGGAAGAAGTAAAAGG
>JAGKRZ010000435.1:0-19307 GCA_020002355.1 Intubia oerlemansii
GTACTCGAGCGGCAACGAGTGCCGTTGCAATGAAGAAGTGTAAAGTGCTGGGGGTAAAACGATGACGGCCCTGCGTTGCCCGTTGTAGGTCGAAGTCGTATATCGAATACGCCGTGTGCCCTTCAGTGCAGCAAGCTACAGAGTAAGTACATGTGCTCGAGCCGTGAGCGCAAAGCGCAAAAGGGACCGGGCTGCGAGGACTGGTGGCAGCGGCTGGCGCTGGATGGATATTGGTTGGTGATGAACGGAGGGGTGGGGTGTGATTGGAGTGGAGTGACCAGGGAAGCGAGGAGTGACAGCACTCGTACGGAGTAGACAGAACGACAAGCGGTGGAGATCTGCAAGAAGCACGGGCGTGCGCGGAGTGGACGGGGAAGTGATGCTCAATCGGGAAGAGAAGACGTTGAAGAAATGTGGCAATAGCAAAGTAGACATGTGGCAGCAGGGCGGCAGAGATGCAGTACAAAGGTGGCAGAAATATGGCAGAAATGTGGCAGAGACGTCCCAGATATGCTGAGAGACGTGAGACGCAAGACATGTGGCTGGAAAGGTGACGAGATGCAGGTTCGACACCAACAGTCCACATGCAGGTCGCACAGCGTCACGGCGAAACCGGAAGGAGGGTATGGAAGTAGATATGAGACTGGGTGAAACGACGAGAGGGTCTGTACATGTACCGCAGAGAGCGGTGCCGTCGGTGCAAATTCTCCCCGTGGCTACCTACCTAATTGGAGCTAAAACTCAAGTAGTATTTGTCCTGTCCTCGTATCGGCTATTCTTTGATGTCTAGGTTTGCGGTTGGGTGAAGGAGAAAAAACGAGCTGGTGACCGTCGATTGTCGCGTTGCCGTGTTTCGGCTCGTTGAGCTTCTACCAAAAATCTTTCGTTTCATAGTTTTCAAAACATCCGGGTGCTCTCACTCTTTGACCAAATCTCTCACCTTTGCCATGGAATTTCACCGCAGATAGCATTCGGCGCCTGTCCTTCGTCTCACTCCTTCACCTCTCCCCTCATCTGCAGACGCCGCTAAAATCATGTCCCTGCCACCAAAAGATCTCCCGTCACAGCACCCTGATTCGCCAAGCCCTGCACAAGTTCACCATGGGTCGTCGACTTGCAACGGCTCCTTGTGGAGAATGCCCGCATTTTGATGCGCCCAGCGCTTGGCTGTATTGGCTGGCGATGCTCTGGCACGCTGTGATTGACAAGTGGAGACGCTAGTGCAGACACTTAGTGGGGCCGCGACGGGAAGCGGGCGGCAAGACATGTCATCTGATTGGCTTGCTTCTAGGTAGTCCTGAGGTACCTAGGTACCTAGGTACCTGTCGTCCACTTACAAGCAATTTGGGCGGGAGATGAAAACGTACCAGGTACCTACTCGTAGCGTACCTAGGGACCACGATCGTTTGTTTTCGAGCAATATAGCTTTGAGTGCCATGGAACCCTGAAATAGCTATATAGCCCCGAGTGTTTTTTTTTTTTTTTTTTTTTTTTTTTTTTTTTTTTTTTGGTAACCACTCTTGGGGCATTTTTCCCGGGACTAGCTACCTATGGAAGCCCATTTCTTGTGCGAGCATCGAGAGTTGAACATTCAGGTACTAGGTACCTACCTAGATCATACGAGCCCTCTTGCTTGGGTTGGCTACCAAGATGCCGAAAACTCTACATGTACTGCTTCTCTCTGCCAGCAATCGACTCTCTGTCAATTCCGTTTGATTTACAGCTTCCTTCTCCTCGTTTCACCACCACGCCAATAGCCTTCCTAGATTGCTGTAGCCAGCTGTTTGCTGACCATCTCTAGCGTGCATTTAGGAGTTCCGATCTTGGCGACCAGGCACATGACAGCCTCGAACGTGATGGCATGTCAGACTTCACCACACCAAGCGTGGTTGCTCTTGAAAAACAGTTCTCACACTTGCTGTGAGTTACGGTCGCAAAGGTTTGCCGTAGCCGGCGCCAGTATTATTCGGATATGTAGCATCCCGGGAATTGCCACTTTCCTGGGGATAGGTAGACACGAAGTGGGAATGAAACAAAGTACATCATTGCCTGCTTAAAGTCTCAAACGCTTTAGTTTACCTGATCAAAGATTTATCTACCTATCCATCCAGATCTGTCCAAGCCAGCACGGACACAAGCCCACCCACGGACACGACCATCTGGCCCCCGGGAAAAAGTATTTTATGATTCGTACATTCGGCTCTCCATGATGTACTTGTCCCATAATTCTGATGCTGGCCAAGCCTCGTGGTACAGCTCGGCGGCCTCCAAGGTGTGCGGCGAATTGGCGCCAGATTCTTTGTAATCTGGGGTGTGTGCTGCCACATCGTCAAGGCCCTCGCCGGCAGCAGCCTCTGCTACACTATTGCACCACTGTAACAATGCCACCTTCAGGTTTGGAACTGGCCGAGTTGCGATAGAAGTTGGCAAGCCATTCCCTCATGTCTTTGATCGATTCATCGCTGCCGTCATCCGCTTCCGTCGTCGGGTAAGAATACAACTCCGGGTCATTCAGACGACGCAGATTAATTGCGAATAGCTGATCGTGAGAAAAGTTGGGCTTGGCCGTCTTTATCTTTGCCCTAATCACCTGAAGCTTGCGCTTAAAGTATTTGACACTGTAGAAGTTTGGCAGAACATGATCATCTGGGAGGCCTGTTGTGTCGTAAAAGAGGTTCCTGCAGTGCGTGCCGTTATCATGAACCAACAGAAATTGCGGCGTAGTACCTCCTGCGCGGTGACCTTTGACCTTGTCAAAGATGCGGTTTGTATTGGAGCCGGACTCTGTGCCTGGAAGGGCGGGTAGACGCCCTTGGGGGTCAGTTTCGGGCACAAAAAGGCGTTCGTGGTAGACGGCCCATATGGCCTTCAGGTCGTCTCTTCTAGCAAAGTCGCGCAGGTGATTGGAGACCTTTGACCTGAGAAAGTACAAGAACCGGTTCTTGTTTTGGTCCTCCGCGTTTCTCAAATCTTCTGCTCTGCCTGCATCGCGATCGATGCGAAAGTCTCTTGCAAATCGGTACATCAGTGTGCCGGGTACACTCTCCAGCTGTTGCAAGACAGCAAGCTCGCCATCCGTGAAGCCCGGCACGACTTCTCCCTTGTCGAAATCGAAGTACAGCTGATTGAACTCGTTGGCCTTTTCCTTCCAGTACGCGTAGTCGTCGAACGGGGGCGGCTTTTCGCCTTCAAGCCTCGGTGCCCACCAAAGCTCCACGGGCCGATCAATGCCCGTCTCGTCAGTCACCATCCTGCCGTCGAGAACAGTATCATCGCGGATGCATATGCTAGTCTCGTCTCGGCGGAAAGCCGGGCGCGTGTCGATCGGCTTGTAGTACAGGTCCTGCTGGTGAAGAGCCCACTGGTCAAGACGTCCACACCGCGCAATAAGCAACATATCGCACAAAATGTTGGTCTTATTCCTGTTCACTTCCCTGATTTTCTCGCTCTTCGAAAACTCAAAAAAATTGAACGTATCCTTATCTGCCTCGAGGGACTCAAGCCGCTCAAGCTCGGCACAGGTAAACTGCGGCTGCACTTGATCGGCCTTGACTTCCTCTATGGCTCGTTCGAGCTGCTGCGCCTTTGTCTCCCAGAATGTGACGTCCATGAAGTCGGGGGGAGACGATTTCTGAGTGTCCCATCTCAGATTTGAGGTGTTGACGTCGATGACATATGGGCCAAATTTTTTTCTGGATGACCACGGGCGTGGAATGTGCGAGGGATCGTACGCCAGGAAGTTGTGTGTCGTGCGCGGGTTTGTAGAGATCCTCATTATGTAGAATCCATTGGCCGGGTCTTCCATGGGATAAGAGATCACCTAAAAGGCCTGCAACGCGGGATACAACTTGACGCGTCTCATTTGAGAACTTGTTCGCGGCGCGCAACTGCATTTTTAGTCGTTTTTTCGCATAGTGAGCCTTGCGACTCTTATGGCCCCTTTTTCGACCCCGTCCCACGAGGGGTGTAGGCTCTGCCATTTCGAGGCTTGTGCCCTCAGTCTTGACTTAGGAGAAAGAGTTCGGGGAAAGAAGCAGTAAAGTAGAGTGAGTAAAACAGGTCGAGAAAAGAAACGAAACTCAAGTGGGCGCTGCTTGTTGTGTCTTGTGGCAGAGATGGGCTTCTTGCTCGCCTTTTGAATGAAATCCCGTCGTGGATTGCCGTGAGTCCGTATTGAGGCGGGAAAGAAAAGCAGATTCTCCTATTTTTGCCTTTTTGTTTTCCTATATTTGCCCGTGTTTAGGTACCAATTTAGGACATGTCAAAAAATAAATGAAACAACGAATTAAGTGTGCCCGCAGCAGGGCAAACACCTCGCGCAAATAACATTGTGCGCCCCAAAATCCAGTTCAACTTCGAGGCTTCCTAGAGTCATTTGCATATGCGCGTGGAAATAAAATAAATTCGCCATGCTGCCTGATGCCACCACACTCGCCTCGTTATTGCCACGTAGGATACACCTGCCTGATGCTGCCACACCCGCCTCGTTGTTGCTACGTAAGATGCCTAGTAGGACAGGTAATAGGTATGAAACGCATGTCTCCACTCCTCCATCTCTGAACTTTGGTTCCTGCCTACCTACCTAATCACAGCCGGATGGTGATTCGATCAATACCATCCATCTCAGGCCTCCTCGAGCCTTACCCAGTCCACTCATCACCCTCCATGAGCTGGCATCATCCAGCGTCGCCATGACCATTTTCGCTCTCTTCCCCTCTCACATGCTTCACACCTGTTGGGCATCAGTAAAATAAATATGTTTGGTTGTCCGTCCAGGATACCTAAATGGGCACCTAATTACATATGTAGAATCTCGGATTATGCCTCCATGTGCCTATCTGCGCTGTTTTGCACTGAAAAAAAATGTGTAGTGTAAATTTGAAGATATATTAACTTGCCCTTTTCCCGTCGACCTAGCCAAGGGCTTTGATACGGTTTTTAAGGAGCTCCATTCTCCCCCCAGTCCCCTTCTCCTGCCTCTTACATTTTCCATCCCCGTCGTATTTCCTGTGCACTTGCCTACATATATGTCTCAGTACTCGGCACTGCCCTCCTCATCAAACGACATGAGTGTTTCCCCTCTATTTGCGGTTTTTGTTTGGGGTGGGGCATTCGACGAGGAGTGTCGTAACAACTTCCAAGAAGTGACCGAGGAAAGTGGACACGGCAAGTTTATTGGGCTACCCATACCAAGCAATTACAAGGCGAAAGACGCCAACAAAGGAATTATTGTCGGAGGCGACCCCGCTGACTGTGATGTTGTGATCGGCGAGCCACAGCGCGGCAACAAGCTTCTTGCCATCAATATGACACACGAGAAGAAAATTCGCGTCGTGGCACTGGGCGGAGAACGGCCAAAAGTCTACAAGCAGGATGGCTTAGTGCCTGGAAAACAAGCAGTTCAAGAACTCGCAGCCAATGCCACTATACTGTTCACCTTCCACTGTCTCAAAGTCCGGATCACGCGATATTCAGACCCCGCCGACTTTGACACCTACTGTCAGCGTTTCCCGTTCAAAGGTCTTGATCCTGCGCAAAGCTACACCACGGCCCGCTCGCACACGACAGTCCTGGCAAGGACGCCTTACTTTGTCCGACAGGGCCTCCTTGGCAAAGGTGCCTTTGGGGAGGTCCATCGCGTCATCGAGATAAAGTCGGAGAAGCTCTTCGCCATGAAGCCGATTCACAACAGCAGGGCACCCAAGCTTCATGAGGGCGAGATGCTGCTGAACCTTGACTGTGTACGTTTTTTTTTTTTTTTCGTTTTTTTTTGTGCCGTCTTGGTAGCTGACCTGTACTTTTTTGTGGCTTATAGGAGCACATCGTCAAGTTTGTCGACTACAGGACCTTTGAAGGTACCGCAAAACTTGTCATGGAGCTCGCCAACGGACCTAGCCTCCATCGTGTGCTGTACAATCACCCCCGCCGCAACCAAGACGGATCGCAGCAGGCGCAGTTCCAGCCGCTTACGCTTGAGAACCGTCGCACGATCCTACAGCAGCTGCTTTTGGCGTTGCACCACATGCATTCGCGCGGCGTTATACACCGCGACGTCAAGCCGGAGAACATCGTCTTGATGCATTATCCGTCTATCATCCATCTCAAGCTCGTCGACTTGGGTCTGGCCACTGATACAGACCACCATAACCAGGGGTGGGCTGGAACATTCATGTATATGGCACCTGAGATACGCTCTGGCCCATCTTTCTCTGGTGGTGACCAGACGCTTCAAAAGACCTCGAAAGTGGATGTTTTCTCTGCCGGTGTTGTTGCCATGGAACTCCTGCTTCAGTACAGCTTTTATGACATTCTCTCGGCCGAAAACCAGACTCCTCTGAGAGACGCCAGAAAAACCATCGGGGGTAGTCTCTTTGAAGGATTGAGCCTCGTGCAGTATCAGCTGTTCGACTTGTACACGCAAGTTGAGAATCGCATTCCACTGGCCACGTCGGCCGTGGAAAGGCTCGTGCTCGACCTTGTGTCCGGTCTCTTAAAGTGGAATCCTCACGAGCGGCTATCGGCTGAAGATGCCCTCCAACACGACTTCTTCAGTGCTAGTCTCACAAACTGAATAACAGTCAGCTCAGTTCTTGTACGTACTTGGCTATCCAACAATATAAGACTTCTAGAATCGAAGGCTGCCACCAGCATATCTGAGGGGGTTTACGTCAGCCATACGAAGTGTTATTATAGCCGTATACCTACATGAGGATCAGGTTTTTCTTTTTTTTTCTTTTCTGTTTTTGTTTCCACGTGTCAGTACAAAGGCTGTTTTTTACGTAAATAAATAGGTACAGGATAATGGTTTTAAGAATGCCAGGGTCACTGGATCTGTTAGCACACAAGAGGGCTAGTACGCTTTTATCGTCCTCTCTTGCCAGAGCGTACTATATAACAAAACAGGCTAACCATCAATGAGAGAAGTTATCTATGTATGTAACAACTGCGCCGATAATTTTGCTATCCAGGGAACACCAACAGTGCGTGACACTTATTTCCATGACGTTGAGCTGTAAATATCGTAGGTAGCTTCCAAAAAGGGTAATTAGACGTTGCTGGTGGGTCCCTAGCGCTGGCGTCTAGAAAAACTCTAGAAAACGCCCAAAATTATTATATAAGCATTCGATTAGCCGTTTTTTGCTCCACATTTGCGAGGTTTCTATCCCATACCTATCTGAATGGACGGAGTTAATCAACGTGGACCATATTTGAGAGGATGCTATCCTCGATATACTTTGGTTTTTTTGGACAGTCTTAATACAGCGGGCGGTTAATGAATGTATGCCATGTGGAATTCGGGGCTTTCGTCCAGCGCCGTGGACGAATAGATGTGTACATTTGTTGAAGAAGGTATTAGTAGTATTCATAACACCTTATTCTCCCCATGTATTATTCTTGAAGATTGGTATTAGTATAGGTTAGCAAACACATTCCTGGGCGGAGCTCGATTGTAAAGCACTAACGCACTCGCCCCAAAACGAACACCTTTTATCGTCCATATCCTAGAACACCGTTTATAGCACGTCCGAACTAGGTCCATTGCGCACCATAAAAGATGCCTAGTATGTTTTGAAGGAGGTGGTGGTGTACGCTGGCAGAAAGTTTAAATAATACGATTTCTTTCCCCTGCCTAAGCAGGTATTCTTTTGTAGCCGGCCAAATTGTTTGCACCAGGTGTTTTGACGTTCTTCGATAACACTTTTTTTTTCTCTTTGACCTGCAGCCTCATACCTCATAAGACATATTTTACATCTGGCTACTCACTTCAGCATATTACGCAAGCCAGGAAGGAGCAGACTGCAAGTCCAGCCTCCGAATAGACATTGACGATATCGGAGCACATTTCCTAAAGTGGCCGGCATGTCTTCGTATAACGGAGGCAAAGAGTTGGCATCACCGCACCCCGGAGAGTTCGGACACGCCTAACGTCGGAGCTGATGATATTTCTGATCCGCAATGGACGACATGCCAAGCGACCTCTGTATCAGTACGTGGGATGGCAGGCGAAGTCGGTCGGTTTCCCATGATGCCAAGGTTCATATGACGCACAAACGTCCAATGACAGGCCCATCATCGTGTGTAAGTGTGTAATCTTGCAATGTTCCAATCGTGCTTATACTCACCCAGCTGATAAGAGCTACTGCACGAAAATAGAAGAGGCCGTCATCGCATGGCCACTAGTTGCTACAGATCCCGAACGGCGATGTCCCGACTAGAGTGCAATGCAATGCTTTCCGGAGACGGCAATGTTCGCCCGTGTTTGGTCACTTGGATACACATCGCGAAGGATGTCATGACCGAATATGAGGGTCGAGATGGATGATATACCTGCGACTGTGCCGATATTAACCGTCCGGGACATTATCGGACTGGGTTCCATGACGGTGGGTCATCGGGCACAGGTATGCCAAGCCACTCTGCCTAGGTATTGACAGAATATACGGGGCTTGCTTACGCCTAGAAATCACATATCGACGGCCTTCAACAATGGAAATAAAACGGCATCAACTTCCAACTTGAACCCTTTTGAGAGTGCATCCAAACATGCACCGGCCCGTGTAAGCGGTCGCCAGTATGAATCATTAAGGATGATGCTGTGACGGAACTTGCCGCACTTTTTGAGGCAGGCATCGTTGAGGCTATATTCGCCTACCAAACCTGCCCAAAACTATGGCAGTACACAACAGCTTTTCAGCCAAATTATGGATGGGGTCAAGAATTCCATTGGGCCAGAAATATCCCGATGCATATGCGTACTCAATAGGTAGTCGAGCAGCGCAATGAAATGTCAGGCGCACGTGGCAGGAAACTAGTCTTATGCAAGCCATGTCTATGACGTCGCTTTTTTCCCTTTCATCTTGCCATTTCTTTTTCTTTTTTCGCTTCTTGGAATGATAGAGGAAGACAAGCTATTCACGGCAAGGCAGAAAATCAGTACTGGCGAATTTGGCGATTGTTGGTGACCCCCACGGGGAGGACAGGAGCACCCTGCCCCGATGCAGCCTCCTTGAATGGCGCCGTGCTGTTCAAGAATACCTACGACATAATGAGCAGCTCAAAGGGCGTATCTTCCAGACGCATCAAGCCTCGGCACACGCAGGGGAAAAATCGGAATGCCAAGACGACAATGTGACAATGTGAGATGTTGGCATAATCAGGGAAGCCCGCAGTCGGGGCATACCTGTTTTCGGCCTGCGGGCGACGATGCGACAAGGCCGGAAGAGTGCCGTTCCGGGGTCCCCCCATCGAACATTGTCGTGTTTGGTTCTGCAATCCTCCTCCTCCCCCGAGCTGGGCGATGTTACCCATGACTATTCGGGGCAGGCAAACGCCGGAGTGGAGCCCGAGTTGTCATTCATGTCATTTTTTTTTTTTTTTTGAAAAAGAACAAAACGCGGGCGATGTCGGAGTAAGACCTACGTTGTACCTACGGAGATTAGCTTCTGACATGCGTCAAAAAAAAGGTGCGGCTACTGCCGGTTCGTCAGACAAATAGAGTTTAAAGGTGTAGAGGCAAATGTGTAGGATTGTGTGAGTGAGAAAACAGGTACGTACCACTCCGTACATGTATCTTGTACACGGGATGTTTACTCGAGCCGTGCTTATATCGCTGGTCGATCTCAAACGGGCAGTTGCCGCCGAGTTCAAAAACCCACGTCGGTCCCCCGGGGTCTCGTTATCTCCTCGCTTCTCGCTACGAAGTAAAGATACATCCCGCTTAGGCACCTAGCTAGTAGCTTCTACCCCACCATTGAAGCTTTTTCTTGTAGGTTTCTCTACCTCCACTGCGACTGCCGTCCTTTTTATTTTTGCCCTCGTGCATTTTATCGCTTTCCTTTTTTTTCTTCTTTCTCTTAAAAAACCCCCAGCCAAGCTGCTTCTTTCTGTCCTTTTTGCATTCTTCAGCCAACACATCACCACCACACACTTTTCGACCCCAAAACCTCGCCCCAAAGATGAGCAAAGTCGTTCTTGTGACGGGCGCCAGCCGCGGTATCGGCATGGCCATTGCCCGCATTCTTGTCGCCAAGCAGCACAAGGTCGTTGCCGTGGCGCGCACGGCCGGACCGCTCGAGGCCCTCGCCAAGGAGTTCCCCGACCAGGTGGCCTACACGACGGTGGACGCCGTCGAGGCGGCTTCGAACCCGGCGGCCGCCAAGAAGGCCGTCGACCTGGCCGTCAAGAGCTTTGGCCGCCTCGATGCGCTCATCATCAACCACGGCGTCGTGACGCCCATGACCCGGCTGGCCGACAGCGACCTGGCTGCGTGGAAGACGGCGTACGACGTCAACATCTTTAGCGCTCTGGCCTTTGCCCAGGCGGCGCTGCCGCAGCTGCGCGAGAACCAGGGCCGCATCATCCTCACGTCGACGGGCGCCGCTCTCAAGGGCTACTCTGCCTGGGGCGCCTACGGCAGCTCCAAGGCGGCCGCCAACTCGCTGATCCAGCACCTCGCCGCCGAGGAGCCCGCCATCGTCTCGGTCGCCATCAGCCCCGGCCGCGTCGACACCGAGATGCAGGGCGTCATCCGCTCCGAGGGCAGCACCGGCATGGAGCCCGCCGTCTACGAGAACTTTGTCCAGGCCTTTGAGACGGGCGAGCTGCTCAAGCCCGAGACGTCGGGTGCCGTCATCGCCAACATGGCCGTTGGTGCCGTCAAGGAGTTCAACGGTAACTACTACAGGTATGTCTCACCCCCATATATTCTACGATTGTGTCGCGTGCGTGTCAAGAGGGCCGTGCTAACATGCTCGAAACAGCTGGAACGACCCGGCGCTGGAGAAGTACCGTGCATAGATAGACATCCTGAAATAAACGAGTTAGCCAGTGCTCATGAATCGCGAGAGAAAAAGAGTAAAGACGAATACAACACTCCCCAGACGAAGCAGTAGCAGAAGCATGCGCATCAGTCGAAAGATGAAAAGCTCTTTGACGTAATCCACATTTGTGCTTCGGTATTAGCATGGAATATCAATTTTTACATCATCTGCGGGCTTCTGCTGGCTTCGTCGGGAGGTATGGTATCGTCGCGATCGAGGGCGGTCTTACATTTCGAGCGGAGGTTGCGAACTGTATCGAATATGTCGAATGGTGAGGGCAACATCAGTGTTGAACTGCAGAATGTTAGCCATGGTCAAAAACTGTCAAAAAGGCAGAAGCATGGCGGAAGATGGTGCAGTAGGTCAGGAACAATAAAGAAAAGGGTTTTTCGTCATGAAGTATCGGTATTTGATAGCACATGTTCAAACATCATGTAGACTGCAGAGGTCGGAGGGGTGCGACGT
Source organism: Intubia oerlemansii (assembly GCA_020002355.1). Taxonomy (NCBI): domain Eukaryota; kingdom Fungi; phylum Ascomycota; class Sordariomycetes; order Ophiostomatales; family Ophiostomataceae; genus Intubia; species Intubia oerlemansii. Next base: position 11,286 of record JAGKRZ010000435.1, read on the forward strand.
GAAAGGAGAATAAAAGGATTGAAATCTTACCTGGTGCTGCTTCCATTCTTGGCTTGTCGGAAGAATGACTGACAGAACTGACAGACACGGAGATACTACTGAAAGCTGTTAGCAAAAGCATTCTCGCTGCGCAAAGAAAGCACGAAGGTGAAATGACAGCCATGTATCAGAGACGTCCGTTTGGAAAGACAAAGACAATCACCATGTAGAGGTCTGCCTGGGGCGACATAATGCTCATCATATAGGGCTGGAAGGAAAGGAGCTGTGCATATTGGGGTGGATGGGAAGAGGGCAGGGAAGATGACTTACCATTTGCAAAAGGTTCGCAAAACCATCGACAACACCACAGACATGCGTGCGCCCCGTCGCGCACTCGGCCGTCAAGCCATCATGATATGCCTGTCCTGACTTCTCAAAGACAGTGGTTGCAAAATGGGCGAGTTGCGCGACAGTGTCGTCGTTGTCGTAAAACGCGTGTTGTCGATGGTTTTGGTAGGAAAGAAAAAAAAAAGCAGACGAGGAAAAAAAAAGTCGACTTTTATTGCTCCATGTGGAGACAAAAAAGGCGGTGAATAAAATGACTAATTGATACTGATTGAATTGATCGAATTCTGCCGTGTGCCAACTCGCGTGGGAAGTCGAGCTCACCGCCTTTGCGCGAGGTCACTAGTACGTACCTGTGTACCTGGCAGAATGAACCGGCGACGCGGTTTTCAAGAGTGGGTCATGGGTCCAGCGAGGCTTTCGCGTCTATTTATTGGGCATACTCGAATGGCATATGAGCAGCGCCGCGCCCACCCCCGTCCCACGGGGGCATCACTTTTATCAATAGCGTCATAGCCATCACTTTTCGCCAGGCGACGCCCCGGACTTGCACGACACCAAAAAAATCCGCCTCAACGCGCCATGAACGACAGATAACACTGATGTATGTCGAAAAGCCGTGTTTTTTGTTTCTTTTTTTTCTGTTTCGACTGCTAATACGTCCAGAATCAATTATTCAAAATGTCCGACCACGAGGGCGACTTTGGAGGTACGCACTACTCTTTTTACAATACTGTTTTAACGCACCTCTTCTCCATCTATTTCTCCGAGCTGGCGCTCAGTTTCTGCTAACACTGTAACACTGCAGGCAATGATGACCTCTCTCTCCCCAAAGGTATGCCCACCACCGACCAAGTTGTATCTTTGGTTTACTTTTATTTTTTTTGTCCTCTTTTCCTTTTTCTTTTCTTTTTTTTTTTCATCCCTCCTTTTTACACATCTCTTGTCTAACCCATCAGCCACTGTTCAAAAAATCGTTACCGAAATCCTGCCACCTGCTAGCGGCATTGCTTTCTCCAAGGATGCGCGCGATCTCTTGATCGAATGCTGTGTCGAGTTTATCACGCTCATCAGCTCCGAGGCCAACGAGATCTCCGAAAAGGAGGCCAAGAAGACGATTGCCTGCGACCATATCACGCGCGCGCTCGACCAGCTCGGCTTCTCGTCGTATATCGGTGCCGTCCTCGAGGCCGCCCAGGAGCACAAAGAGGTCCAAAAGGGCCGCGAACGCAAGGCCGACAAGTTTACCCAATCCGGCATGACCCTGGAAGAGCTCGAGCGGCTGCAGGCAGAACAGTTTGCCGAGGCAGCCATGCGCCATAATTAGGCCAAAGATAAAGGGGCGAATGGGTGGTGTTTTTTTTTTGTCTTTTTTTTGTCTTTTGTGCCTTTTTTCTCTTTTGCGTTTCATTTTACTCTGCGGGTGTCTCTCATTTTTTTCAACGGCGTTGGCATTGGGCAGCATAATTCAAGTTTTGTTTATTGTGACATTGTAAAAAGAAACACATGGCATGAAATGTGTGCTGCTTGCAGGGTGTAAAGTAGATAGTAGATGGTAGTTGGGATGGAGGCAAAATCAACGTATTAATACATTTCGAGAACAGAAAATGGATACGAAAGTGCCTTGCACTTCCAGTGAAGAGCGCAGATGCTCCAGGGTCAGAAGCTTGTAAAGTATTTGCGTAGGTACGAGTCGAGGGTCATCTTCATGCGATGCAACAAAGACATCATGACAAAGTCTACTCCTTTATCTTTTACGCAGAAGCCTTTTCTGGATCAGCTGTGACGGCCACCACAACCTCCTCCTCATCAGCTTCATCCTCCTTGTCCAACTCGGCCATGAGACAGGCCTTTTCGTCGGCCACAGCAGTCTCATCGGCCTTGTCCGCCACGGCTTTACGGAGGCAGAACAGTCGACGCACGGCGACAGCAAGCGTGCCAGCGGCAATACCGACGGCAATGACGATGAGACCCAGGAACATGCCCAGCAGGAGAGACTTGGCCACAAAATGCACGACTTCCATAACGCTCTTGAAGGACTTGGCGGAACGCAGGCGGGCGAGATATCCCGCGCTCTCCTTGGCGTTTGTATGGCGTGGACCGTCCTGAATGTTTGTGTTCTGGCTGTTGTTGTCGTTATTGTGGCTCTCGGCAGGCTCGTCGGGGATGGTCTCGGGGGCCTCGATGCCCTTGTGGCCCTCGTATCCCCTAAAGATCTCCCTGACTTGGGCGTTGAAATCATGACTGGCTCTACCGCGGCAGGCGGCGTCCTTGCAGGCCGCCAACCGGGCCATGAAGCGGTCGGCACAGGCCTTGTACTCGGCATTTGGTTCCGGAACAGGACCGGAGCTGGGGAGGGTCTCCGGGGCCGGCGAGTCTTTCTCGAATGCAACGTGGGCAATGAAGATGTTCTTGCCAGATGTGCGGATGGCCTTGATCTTGATGGCTTGGAAATCATCCCTGGGAGAGCCGTAGAGCTCGTTGACTTTGGCCGTCAGGGTAATCTTTTCGGCGTTCAAGTCCGTGTCCTGGACCACGTCCACGTCGATGGTGAGGCACATGTGCAGAGGGAGTCTGTACCCATGGGGCTCGATATGATAGCCAAGCGGGAGACGGTCGAGGCGCTCCTTCTTGGACGGCCGGCCATCGGCGTGGTTCGCGAGGCGTGGGTGTTCCACCAAAACGTACGTGCCGTCCTCGAGTTGCCGGAGCTCGTCCTCGTCGTCCTCCTCGCCGTCCACCGTGACTTCGGTAACCTTGTCGTCCGTGAGGGGGCCGGCTGTGTCTAGGAAGGCGAACATTGGCACGTCGGAGGCCGCGGGTCTTGGGAAGAGTTCGAGATTGTTGAGGTAGATGGCAGGCTGGCGCTGTCTGCTTGATGAAGTCACGGAGAGGGGAATGACCATGTCCGTGCCGGCAATCACGAGTTCGCGGCTAACGATCGTGCGGTAGCCATGATTGCCGTTGGAATCTCTGGCATGCTGTTCGCCAATGCGCTCCTTGCCGTCTCCTTCCCGCTCCGTCATGTCTCGAAAGTGCATTTCGCACCCGGGGCACGGCAGCTTGACGTAGAAGGTGTCGCCTTCTTTCCGGATCGGCGTGCGCATCTCGGCCCGGTAAAGAATCAAATCCGATGAATCGTGGTGCTTGGTGTGATCTTCTAGTGATGGGACTGCCCAGGCCGCCATGGCCATGGCCATCAAGGCCGCCAAGACCCCCTTTAGATGCATTTTGGTGTGTCTTCCTAGCGACGGGAGAGTGAAGATGAAATGAATGGAATATTGGAATATGGAAAAGGTGAGAGAGAGAGAGAGAAAGAGAGAGAGAGAGAGAGAGAGAGAGAGAGAGAGAGAGAGAGAGAGAGAGAGAGAGAGAGAGAGAGAGGATAAACTGGGGGAATCTGAAAACCAAAAAGGGAAAAAAAAAATAGAATGAAAAACGAATGTCAGTCCGTCAAAGACGGGTACCAAGATAAAAAGGGATCAAAAAAAGAGACAGAGAGAAAAAAAAAGAGTAGAGGCGGCGAGATATTGTCTTCCAGGACTCATATATCTGGATGGCAGGGGGAAGAGTCTTGGGAGCAGCGCGTGGTACTGACACTAGCGCCGGGTGTCTTGGCAAACAACTGTAAAAGCTAGCGCCACGCTGGAGGGGAAATGAGCGATCAATAGCGCTCCTGCACAGCGACCAAAACGTTCGTGAAGTCTCCCAAAACGGCAACCACCGCGATGTGTGCTCCGTAAGCTAAAAACCTTAATTGTTCAAGGTACGGTTTATATCCGTAGGCAAGACCCACTGATCTGAGAGACACTGCGTATTTGCCCGTGTCTGACATTGCCTCCCAGTAGACGACGACAGTAGGATAGCACACAGAAAAACAGCATCCGCCGCTTTCGAAGCCGTTTTGCGGGACATTGGGTTTTGCGGGACGTTCCGCGGGTGCTATGGGTAGGTAGGTATTCCAGGACGTGAAACTGTTGTCGCACTGCGTTCTGAGCATACCAGATTCGTATCTAGGTGATGTAGGTAGGTAGTACCATGCGTGTTGGTGAGAAGCACAAAGGATAGGTAAATTTTGTAATGTAGAAGAGACGGAAAATGAAACGAGGGAAAAAGAAAATACAAAGAAGATGGGGGGAAATCATATAGAGAACGAATGAAAAGAAAAATAAATGAAAAAAATGGAAAAAATGAAAAGAAAAAAAACCTAAATCGTGTCATCCCATTGATCCTTTAAACGCCGGCTGTTGCAATACTCCTGTTGTTAGGCTCTGCGTATGCCCATGATCGTGCCGTCGTGGGTCTCATGCGGGAGCCACCCGCTCTCAATGCACACACACACACACTCTCTCTCTCTCTCTCACATCCTCCGCCTACAGGATGGTGCAGCGGTGCCCTCCCTCGCGCCGACGCCGACGTGGCCGGCGACTGGATGACGCAGCCTGCGGCGCTTGTTTGTCGTCTTCTTCGTAGGGGTTGTGCATGTCGTGGCGGCGCAGCATCTGACGGCACAGGTCGACAAAGACCTCGTCCACGTTGGTGCGGGTGCGGGCGCTGGTTTCGTAGTAGGGCGCGTTCCACCGCTGCGAGAGAGCAAAGGCTTTGCTGCGGCTGACGCCTCGCTGCTCTTCGAGGTCGGATTTGTTGCCGACAATGACAATGGGTACGTTTTCGTCGTCCTGGACGCGGGTGATCTCGTCGCGGAGCATGGACAGCTCGGCGAGCGATGATGCCGAGGTGATACTAAACACGAGGAGGAAGCCCTGGCCGGTTTTCATGTAAAGGTCGCGCATGGCCACTGACAAGTTGAGTTAGAGGCCGGATGCACATATGCAAAGCGGGAGAAAGAAGGATAGCGTTGCTCACCAAACTGCTCTGTTCCAGCTGTGTCCAAGCTGTCCGGCATGTTAGCTCCTGCAGAAAAAGAAGCAACGTAGGGTACAAAGGGTACAGAGAATGCTTACATCTCCAACATGATCTCACGGCCCTGGATGGGGGTTGTTAGCAAAAATGCGTGCATGTAGATATCGAATGATGGCCGCGGTCGTGTCCACTTACATCAACAGTCACCTGTGTCCGGTAGGAATCTTCAATGGTCGGGTCATAACTCTCGATCCATTGGTTGTGAACAAATTGTGCTGCAGTGGAGGGTGGTCAGCCATGTCAGCCATGCCTTTGGTCCAGACACGGCCACAGACGAGGCTCTGGAAATCCCCTGGAGAAGAAGGGGGGAAAAAAGCATTGCCCACCTGTCAAACAACTCTTTCCGACGCCACCTGTCTTTGTGTTAGATGTGGTGTGACGCGAAGGGCGGAGGAGAAACCCAGGGGAACAAAAGTCAATAAACGGGGATGACGTACCTGCGCCAAGGACAATAATGTGGCACTCTCGACTGATGGCGATTTAGTGGTGCGCCCCGGATATATGCAAAAGCAATGCTGTGCAATAGAGAGTCGAGCTCTTACCTCGACTTGTACCGGGACATGCTTGATGTGTGATGTGCGCAATGATAGGATGCGCAGGAGACGAGGGCGATGTAGGTGTGAACGGCTGAGACGGGGGAGAGTTCAGGAGTCGGCCGGTTGAATCGTCAAGCCCGCCGAGGTTGGTAAGAGGGGGGCGATAGAGGAAAGAGATGTGATAGGAAAGGCCCAGTGCACGGAGCAGGTTGATCCGCACGGACAAAGATTATGGCGATCGGCGCAGAACCGCAATCGATATACGGCCGAGAAAAATAAATATTGGATGTGCACTGCAAAAAAGGAGCACAACAATGAGAATTGTCAAGATGTCGAAGAGCAATTCACAAGTAAGGCCGGTGCCGTCCACGTAAGCAATGCCCGTGTGTTGCAGTGGGAGTAGGTAGCACCTAGAATGGAACGACAGAAGCTGTAGAACTGTCAGACACGGATGCGGCGGGAAAAAGGTACAGAGTATGGAACAAGCTGTGGGCAAAGCTGTGGCGCGAGCTGTGGGCGAGCTGTGGGCGAGCTTTTGCCGACAAGAGGGGCCTGGGCAAGGTGTAATGAGCTTTTATTCGACAACGAGATATTCTGTTTTGTTTTTGCCACGATGGAGCCGCGGGGTGAAGACGATCTGGCGCTTTTTATTTCTTCTGGAGCATTTTATGTGGCCAAGAAATTAAAGAAAATAAGGAGAGGAGGGGCTTCGCATATACTTGTAGACGGAACGAGAGTAAAAACGATCTACCAAAAAAAGGAGAATTCCGGCAAAAGAACGCGCAACGAAACGAAAAAAAAAAAATAGTATATGCAATATACAAGAAGGGGGAAAGGATAAATGCAAAAAGGCTGTCAGAAAAAGGAGTGACGAGCCCCTGGTTCCTGGGTCGAATTCGTGTAAGAGGTACATGTACGGCGCATGCAGTCTTTTCCTGCATGCTACACACTCCAAGGCCGACCTACTGTACATGTACCTATCTATTGCTCCCGTGCATGTACCTAGAACCTACTTGGGCAGGTGCCGTCTACGCGGCCCCAATTCCATTCTCATGCAAAAGCCCACTGCCCTGCAGACTGCGTGCATTGGCGGTCCGGTGGGAATGTTTTCTCCTTTCCCCTGGAACAGACTACTCGTACCTAGGCGACATGCAACCCCCCTTGTCTTTTGCGCAAAACTCTTTGTTTCGTCTTTTTTTATTGATTTCTGCTTCAACGGAGTGTGCTTTTTTTTCTTCTTCTTCTCGTGTGTCTGCTTCATCCTGCGTCCTCTCCTTCATGCAACCCCTCGCTATTTTTCTCGTCCTGCAGCGGCCCCGCAGTGATGCAGTTTTCTTCATTACGGAGCATGAATGGAGCACTCGTACGGATTGCTCCTGTTTGGCGCCATTTCGCCTTTTCCCACCCCTCTTCTTTGCGATCAAAAAATGCATTGCTCCGAGGAGTGGAGAGAGACGATAGCCTTGGGTTCTGGATTCGTGCAGGGATTCGCCTTGTAAGGACAAAGAGAAGAGGGGGGAGGGGCAGTGAGAAAAAGGGTCCAACAAGAAGAGATTGGCAAAAAAAAAAAAAAAAAAGATGGAACTCGGAGGTACGAAAGAGAAGAGTAAAAACAAAAATACAAAACTAAAAGAAATTTGGCAAGGTTTGACGAGATTCGACGAGCTTTTTTTTTTTTTTTCACTCGATATCTGGAGCTCAGCGAGAAAAAGGGAAAGATCTTCCATTTTACTATCTGAAGTATCCGTAGGTAGGTATCCAAAACAAAGATGCAACGTACGGCTTGATACACAAAAAAGTGCGAGGCAGGTTCCTCTTACACGTGATAGACCTCTTGCGTGCTTTCGTGTATCTGTGCTTTGTATGCATCTTGCAATTCATGCCCTAGGTTTTGTGTATATGTACCTATTTCATGTGGTTTAGGTTGACAGGGATCCTGTGCCTTGTGCTTTCACACATGTATGGTACCGCCAACGACCAACGTAAAAAAAATGTGATTCCACCACCATACAAGTGCCAATATGAAAAAGCACAGATGTATCTTACAGGACTCCCAATAAAGATTTGGCTCCATGCCAGAGAACGAAGGTTTCATGGTTGCACTCCATTGCTGCTGCATTACAAGCTTGCCAAGACTGCGGCGTCGGTGCTCGGCGCCGATTTAATTTTTACTTTTTCGATTTATTTTTTTTTCTCTTCTCTTTTCTTTTTCCCTCGTTTCTTTCTCGTCTTTTCCCCT
>JAGKRZ010000044.1:0-89526 GCA_020002355.1 Intubia oerlemansii
GGGGGGGGGGGTTTGTACCTGTACATGTACAACCGAAGAAGCGCAAGACAAATAAAACAGCAAAAAGAAGAAAAGAAAAAAAAAATAGACAGCGGGACAGAAAATTGCGGGTGGTCTCCCCCAGTAAGATCCCTGCATCATCTGCAGAACAAGTGGAGAGAGACGGCCGACTGGACCAAAGAACCCTGAAACTCGGCTGATCAGAAGGGCACGAGTGCGCAAGACAAACGAAAAATTACCATGCAAAAAAGAAAAAGAAAAAGTGCAGCTAGAGTGGAAAATATGACATGTCAACCGAATCAAAATGGAACACAGAAAAAAAAAGAAGAAGAACAGAAGAGAAGAAAAGAAAATAAAAGAAAAGAAAAAAAAAAGGTTTGGTCGGGGTTGGCCGCCGAGCCATCCTCGTCCAGGAAAACGGTGCAGCACAGACCCACAGAAGAGATCCAGTCTGCAGAGACACAAACTGAGAACAGAGAAGAGAAGAAAAAAACTACATGTATCGCACATACAGATTTCTTCGTGCGGTGCTGGTGAGGGTAGTGAGACATGGCTGTCAAGGTGGTGGTGGTCTGGAGACCTGCAAGTGGCCATTTTTTTCCTTCCTTTTTTTTCTTAACTCCATCCACCTTGGGAATTGTACCTGTACAAATACGGAGTACATCGAGTCAGTCGCTAGCGGGTATTTTAGTGCGACGCGCGACCGAGCTCCGCTTTCCATGGGGAAGGTGCGGCGTGGAGAGAGAGGGCCAGGCAGAATGAGAGAAGCTGGAGGAGCGCGGGATGGCCTCGTCCTACTCGTCCCCCTTCTCCGTGGCCTGCCTCCGGAGTACTCGTAAAACCCAGAGGTTGCGCTGCTTTCTTTTGCGTCGCTTTCGTTCCTTTTTCGCCTGCTGCTCGTCCCCTTTCCCTCTTGGTTTCTGGGACCGAACAAAACAGCGGGAGCGCAGGGGTGCTGCAGACAGAAAGCGAGAGTGTGATGGGATGTCTGGAAAAAAAAAGTGTGCCCGCAGCGCCGCAGAAAAAAAGAAATAGAAGAGGGGACAAGAAAAAGGAAATGAAATGGAGGTATGCCTGCGACAACGGAGTGCTTTCGCTGGATTTGAAAAGGTGGACAAAAACTGTCCGTGCTTGCTTTCGTCTGATCTTGTTATTCTTTTCTTTTTTGTTCTCGTTTGCACCTTCCCGAGTTTTCTGTCACAAAGCATTTCGGCAGGCAAGTACGTGTACGCGAGTACCCACGTCCCGGGGCGCCGAGACACGACAACGCGCAAAACGGCCAGCGGGCAAACCGTTCTGGGTTGAGGTATCCCCGCTGCCAACCGACGGCCAAGGGCCGAAGTATGGCGATCACACAAAAATTGGAATAGCAGCAGGAGCAGCAGGAGCAGCGAGGAAAAGAGACGGGTAAAGTGACAGGCAGAAGAAAAAAGAGGGGCCCGAAGACTCGAGCAAAGAGGGAAGGAAAGACGGGAGACAGGCCGTGGGGGTCTCCCGCAGGAAGGTGCAATGGGGTCTTTGGCGGCAAGAACTCGTACTTGTACAGGTACATACAACCGGTACCCATCAAGCCCAGAAACACCGAACTGCGAAAAAGCGCCAAAGAAAAAAACTTAGAAGGAAAGGGGCTGGGTCTGGTCTGCAGAGCTGGTGGGGACTAGGAGGGGAGAAAATAGAGCGGACCGAAACTGGACAGAGAAGACGCGGAGAAACAGCGACAGAGAGTGGCGTGTATACAAAGTATCCTTCCTCCGTACATGCATGATACATGTACGGAGTACGGGGTATTGCAGCGAGCCCGCAAAGGGAGCCCTCGCGTGTCATCTCGCCCATTTCCCCTCTTTCCAGACTGCTCGCCGACTCCAAAACTTTCATATTTGCGGCCGCAGATCGGCAGAAGGACCGACCATTTCCCTCACCGAACAGGTTCTTTCCCTACTCGTTATGCCCCGCAGCTACAGGCAGAGACGTCTGAGACCAACATGCTCATACTACTCTCTGTACAGCACGCCGTGAGAGACATTCGTACCTGCATCGATGCTCTGTTCTGATAACAGACTTTTGATAACCAGCCGGATCGACGGTCGAGATGGCCGACAAAACGCGGCAGACAGTAACGTTAGAAAGTGAACGGGGAAATGAAGAGAAAAAGAGAAAAAAAAATGTCGCGCGCGACAGTGGTTAAATAACCTCTCATGTACCTACGGAGTACTATGTACAGGTACATGTACAGGTACATGTACGAGTACATGCCCGCGCTTCTACCCGTCACGTAGCGTCGTCGCGGGCTGCGCCGAAAACTAAAACCTGGTGCCGTTGACTGCAGTAGTTGGCAGCGGAAGGCAAAAACAAAGGATGGCTAAGACTTTACGGTTCACACGTAGGTATTTTATATGTTATTTCCAATGCCAGTATTTAGTTTGGAAGAGAAATCATATATATATAAAAATAAAAATAAAAATTAAAATAATCAAATGGAAGGCGTGTGCCGATTTACGTACAGCAACAATTGTGGCTAGGGGTGAGGAGTGACCACCTACGTAGGTAGGTATTATAGTAAGCCATATAAGGCTCATTCCGTTGTAAATAAGGGTTTGGTTTTTTTTTTTTAAAAAAAAATATCTAGTAATATTTTCACCCCAAAAAACCTAGGCAGAGAGAAAAAACGAAATAAAATTCGGATACTTAGCAGGCCAAGCAAGCAGTATTACCTATACTACGAAGGATGCTTTGGAATTTGGATAGGTATTCCAGAAGGGCACGCATTAACTACCAACCTACCTGTTGACCTCTACATACCTATTCTCCAAACCGATGTTCGACTGGATGCCTGAAATGCCTGCCGCAAAGCCCGGCTCATCCTTCCACCCATCACTCCGTATGCACTCCACGCCGGGCAGATCGAGACACTTGGATCCGTCCCATTTATGGCAGATCCTCCACACGATCTAGACGCCATATCCCGCCATCCCTCCGACTGTTCCTATCAGAGATGGACCTTGAAAGACTCCGGCAAAACATGCACTGTTTGCGCATGCCATTATGTAACACGAAAGGTGCGCACACGCCCTTTCAGTGAACGCCCCCCCATGCGGCTGCGACGTGTCTCGTTCGGCCCACGTTGGCGGTGTCGTTGCGTGGGATGACAATGGGGGTCGTCTGCAGCGCAACAGCTGGGAGGTATTATGGGATGATTTGCAGAGCTCCGTACCTAGCAGAGCGTTTTCTACGGAGTACCTAGTTAGGTGAAAAAGACGGGGAAAGGGGGGGTGTCCTCACCGCGAGCTACGCGAGGTGTCATCCCACTTTGCTAGTGAAGTGTTGGAGATGATTGCACGCGACATATTTCCTGATTAGCAATGAGAAAGGAAAATTTTGAACCGGCAAGGGAATAAAAGCCCATAGCTCAAGGGTGAGACCGATTATTTGAAACTCGACAAGATGAGATTCAACGCTTGCCTGTGAAAGTTGAACCTGCATTTTCAGCAAAGCCACTTCGTACAGCGCTCATTCTAGGGGATCTGTTCACTGAACGAAAGCGCTGTATTTTACAAGTGAGCCGTGTTGTTTTTAGTGGTTTTAGTGGCCATTGAATGAGGCTATGCCTGATGCATACTCCGTATCTACACGTGATACGGCACGACATATACACGTGTCAAATGACTAAGCTGTCATTCGCGCCGCTCGCGCGCATGTCGTCACTAAAATGCCAATGTCCCCACTTTTTACTCTTTTTTTCCATGGATTTTAATCGCGTGGCCGGCCAGTAGCGGGCTAGTTGCAAAAATGTAGGGAAAGGCTGGGCTAGCGCTGCAGCGCTGCAGCCGCAGGGCAACCGCCCACTGAAAGATAGCAGACCTGAGCCCCGGGAACGGAGGAACGCACTTTCTGTCAGTCGTTCCTTCCCCCTCTTATCGCTTGACCCTGGGACTGTCTCTTCTCCTCTTCTCCTCTTCTTCTCCTCTTCTCTCTTCCGTCTATTTCGGTCATCTGTCTCGTCAGACTCTTTGCCATACCAGACACCGCTGTCACCGTCATCGTTCGCGACAGACGATTGCGTCAGTGACCAGTGACAGCGTGATAGCGTGACGGCGTCATTGACAGCCTTCTCCCTCGAGCGCCTCGCAATCTTCCGACTCTTGTGGTCTCCTGAATTCCCATCTCCCTCCCGATCTCGTCCTTCGATACTCCCACGACGAAATTACCCCGACAATTCCCTTCCATCCACCTACCCGATCAAAAAAAAAAAATCGTCTCGGCCTTTACCACTTTTACAATGGCTCCCGCAAAGCCGCGCGCCAACGCGGACGACGCGGCTCACGGAAAGGAAAAGGGAGGTGCCAATGGCGGCGCAACGGGAACCAAGGCACGTCGTGCTGGCGGCGCATCTGCAGCAGCAGCGGCAGCAGCGGCGGCAGCAGCATCGGCAGCGGCGGCAGCGACCGCGGCGGCAGCCGCACAGCCTGCGGCCCCCGAACACCCAACAGTACGTTACTCATTTTTCTCTCTCCCTCTCCCCCCCCCTCATCGACGCGCATCATTCTAACAGTCAGCAGCTCCAATGGAACGACTTTGAACGCGGCGTTCTCCACGCATACAACCGCACCTACCGCCTCGACGTGCCCAACTCCTGCGCTAACGAATTCTCCCGCTGGGTCTTGACGCAGCCCGGCAGCATCGGCCTGCAGTCACCGACCTCGGTCCGCCGACACAAGGAACTGCGTCGCCAGAGCAAGACGCAGCTTGCGGCTGCTGCGCGCAAACACTTTAATGCGCTCGGCGTCCAGGAAAACGACATTATTGTCGACTTTCTGCACAAGGTGCAGACGCGCGAAGTTGTCCGTCTGCCTCGGCCACGCCGGATAGGATCAAACGCCCGGGAGGTGGATGGATGACGGGTGATGGCTTCTGACACTGGCAGATAGTGGATTGTCTGCTGTCGGCACTTTGTCATTTGTCCCTCTTTATGTTGTTTGCTTCTTTTTGGATGCCTTTTTCTTTTCTTTGTACCGGGACGGCGTTATGGCAAGGCGCACGGAGTTTGACGGCCACCCGTGCAAGGAATGCACTACCAGGAATCGGCCAGGGAGAGCCAGGTCAAGACGACCAGCTACAGGGAGCGATAGACCACCGCATGCGGCGCCTTTTCTTCTATTCTTTTGTTCTCGTTAACAGCAAGCTTTACACAGCATTTCTACCGACAGGCCACTTCTGTGACGTCACAGCACGTCTCGCGAAATCCTCTTCGTGGACGGGCAGTCTCACATTAGGCCATTTATTTTGATTTATATGATACCATTTTCTTCAATAGAATTGAATTTTCCGAACACTGAATTGGTGGAAGGGCTTTGATGGCCCGAGAAACTTCGATTTTGGTTCTACCGCGCTATGGGGAAAATTAGCGCACTACTCCCGTAGTTTTAGTGGCAACGGGCTTGCCCTTCAGCGGCTATATCCCCTAAAACCAGCCACCCCTCAGGCACCACGTCCCACGGCCAAATTCGCCGAGGGGGGAACAATTCGGCTGATAAGATAGGGCGTGGGCTGGCCGCGGGAAAGAGGGACCCACTCCAATTTTTTTGCCTTCGACGCTTCAATTCTTTTGCAGCCGGCAGTCGCACCTTCCCCCGGCCGCACCTGCCTCTTGAGGACGTCTTGTTTGAACGACACTCGATTCCTCCACACCAAAAAAACACCGAAAAAAAGAAAAATCTCCTCTCAAAATACACACACCCACACCTAGACACAGACACATACACCGCACATCATCACCATGAGCACAAGTTTGCTCTCGAGGGCGTCTCTGACAGCCCGGCCATTGGCCCCGGCACTGGCTCCGGCGCTGGCACCGGCACAGACCTCGCATATCTGCCGCACTTCGACATCACCCAAGCTCTCGGCACAAACACGACTCGTCCATATCTCGACAGCAACAACAAAAGCAACAGCAGCAGCAGCAGCAGCGGCGGCCAAACAGCCGAGGCGGACATCGACATCGCGGCTACCGGCCGGCCCGTCGTCTCGGCGTGCGTTTTCGGCTACAGCTCGTCGCGGAGCCGTGCAGGACCCGTACAAGGCTCTCGGCGTCGGCAAGAGCGCCACGGCGGCCGAAATCAAAAAGGCCTACTACGGCCTGGCCAAGAAGTACCACCCGGACACCAACAAGGACCCCAAGGCCAAGGAAAAGTTTGGCGAGATCCAGTCGGCATATGAGATGCTGTCCGACCCGGAGAAGCGCCAGCAGTACGACCAGTTCGGCGCTGCCGGCTTTGACGCCAATGGAAACCCCGGAGGCAACCCCTTTGCCGGCGGCGGCAATCCCTTTGCAGGCGGCGGCAACCCGTTTGCTGGTTTCGGTGGCGGCGGCGGCCAGGGCGGTTTCGGCGCCAACTTTAACTTTGAGGACCTGTTCCAGGCGTTTGCGGGCGGCGCAGGCGGCGCGGGCGGTGCTGGTGGCCGTCGTGGCGGCCGCAACCCGTTCCAGCAGGAAGTCATGGTGGGCGACAACATCGAGGTGCAGACGAGCATCTCCTTCTTGGAGGCCGCGCGCGGCGTGACCAAGACGATTGTCATCAACCCGCTGGTGTCGTGTCGCACGTGCACGGGCAGCGGCTTGAAGGAGGGCACGAAGCGGTCGACATGTCCGTCGTGCAACGGCACGGGCACGCGCGTGCACTTTGTCCAGGGCGGCTTCCAGATGGCGTCGACCTGCAGCACCTGCGGCGGCACGGGCTCGACCATCCCGCGCGGCGGCGAGTGTCGGACGTGCCACGGCGACGGCGCCGTGCGCGAGCGCCAGGAGATCTCGATTGACATTCCGGGCGGCGTCGAGGACGGCATGCGTCTGCGCGTCGACGGCCAGGGCGATGCGCCCATGACGGGCCGCGAGGGCGGTGCCGATGCAGCGCGCGGCATCCGCGGCGACCTGTACGTCTTTGTGCGCGTGGCGTCGGACAGCAAGTTCCGCCGGGCCGGCTCGGACATTCTGCACACGGCCACGGTGCCGCTGACGACGGCCATTCTCGGCGGCGAGGTCACGGTGCCGACGCTGGACGGCTCGGTCAAGGTGCGCGTGGCCACGGGCACGACGACGGGCGACAAGGTGACGCTGTCGGGCATGGGCATGAAGAAGCTC
Organism: Intubia oerlemansii; assembly: GCA_020002355.1. Taxonomy (NCBI): domain Eukaryota; kingdom Fungi; phylum Ascomycota; class Sordariomycetes; order Ophiostomatales; family Ophiostomataceae; genus Intubia; species Intubia oerlemansii. Next base: position 7,136 of record JAGKRZ010000044.1, read on the forward strand.
GGCGGCAGCGGCGGCCGGCGCGGCGGCACAGGCGACCTGCGCGTGGAGTTCCGCGTGCAGATGCCCAAGTACCTGACGGCCAACCAGCGCACGATCGTCGAGATGCTGGCCGATGAGATGGGCGACAAGACGGCCAAGCGCGTGATGAACATTCACCGCACCGACAACACAGCGGCCGGCGATGCCGGCTCCCACGAGAACGAGGGCTTCCTCAAGTCCATCTGGCACAACCTGACCAACCACCCTGCCCACCAAAAGGATGCCGACAAGGCGGCAGACGACCAGACGGGCAAGTCGACCGACAAGGATAGCACCAAGGACAACAGCAAGGACGGCAAGGGCTCCAACTAGTCAGGACGGAACAGAAAAAAAAAGAAAGCGAAGGAAAAGGGAAAGAAAAATAAAAGAAAAAAGGAAAACACTTCTTCTTCGACAGCAACACTCCTCTCATTTCGATTAGACCAGGCGACTTGTCTTTTTTTTTGGCTCTATTTTCTTCTTGCTTATCGGCGCTCTACTGATTTCTCCCTCCTCTCTTCTCCCCTTTTTTGTCTTGTTACACATCTCTCTCTCTCTTTGTATTTGCATCTGGCCCGGTGTTTCTTTTGAAAACAAAAAAGGGGGGGGGGGGGGGAGTTTTTACGCTTTTTGTTTTCCTGCTTTCATTTTTTTCGCTTCTTGCTTCCACAATCTTCTTGTATACAGAAAAGTAGCTGTGGACATATGTGTTATGATAAAGAAAAATAAAATATATACATAAAAGTAACCGCAACGGTGTAAAAAGGACACGAAAATAGAAATACCTAGATATCTATATCTTCTAAAACGAGGACCCAAACGTACCAGACGACGGACCACTCTGGCCGTATGTGTCAAAATTGACATATATATTCCCACCCTGAAAGATATTGGTCCAGTCCATGCCGCCAAGATCTATCTGCTGAGTGTCGAATGTACCAGCCAAAGGCTGCAGCTGCGGGTGGTCCTGCTGCTGTGGGTTCTGAGGCTGTTTTGGCTGACTCTGTTGGCTCTGCTGATTCTGCTGATTCTGCTCCTGTTCTGGAGGCCGTCCTTCTGCTGCAGACTGCTCTTCTGCCTGTCTTGTTCTCAGATAAGAAACAAACATGGGCACAATCAGCATCCTGTCGGGCTGCCTTGTCCGCACGTCTGCCTCGTGGACGTCCCAGGCCCTGCTAAACTGCGACCCAAACGACACGTGGACCGGGTTGTTGGGTTTCCGTGTCAGCTTGCGACGGGCATGGTTCTCGTCGAGGGCGGCCCATGCGCGGTCGACCAGGGCATCGTCTTCCACTGCTCGACTGAGGGCCATGGATAAGAACATGTAGGCTGGCAACGGGACGTGCATGGCCGTAAACCAGACAAAACGCTGCAGTGATTCATTGCTCTGCAGCACGTTATCGAGCTCGAGCATGGTCACAGCATCACGGATCGCCGGCAGACTCCTTGTCGCTCTGGTCGTCTTGTCGGATGTCGCCAAGAAATGGACAATGCGCATCTTGCACAGCGCCTGTCGGATCACCGTCATGGTAAACAGATGCACCGGTATTGTGGGATCGCACCCGCCCAGGTACGTCGTCTCCATGTACCGGCCAAACGCCACGGGGTCGCGGGGCATCGTCTCGCTGGCCAGATGCGTCACGAAGTCTGGCACGCCTCGACTCTGTGCAAAGCCAGCTCGATTCAATGGAGCTGGGCTCTTGGACTCGCCTGGAACTGTCGACGACGATGACGACGATGGCACAGATGAAGAGGAAGTAGTATAATCTCGATCATACATCTTGGACCATCCGCCCGTGCTCATCGTCAAATGGGCCAGGGAAAAGAGCATCTCTGTCGGTCCCGTGCTGGCGGCCGGCGGATCGCGCGCGTTCTCGTGCAGCTCGGCATCGTTGACATTGCTCGGATACCGCGTGCCGCCGTTCATGTCGTGCGGGCTGTGGGTGATGGGCATGCCGGTGATCTCGGCGATGCGCGTGTCAAAGGACACCAGCTGCCACCACAGCCGCCGTCGCAGCTCCGTCACCAGCGGCGGCAGGCCCAGCGTGGCCCCGTCGCGGAAGAGACCCATTCGCAGCGCGAGACGCACGGCCATGCCGACGAGACACGAGAGCGAGCGCGGGTCGACGTGCGGGAAGAGCGCCACGAGGTAGAGCACGTAGGCCTGCAGGATGACCATGTCGTTGGTCCTCAGGAAACCAGCCCGCACGAGGGCCTGCTGGCACGCTCCGCGGAAATGCAGCAGCAGTCGCTGCTTGTCCTGTCCGAACGTCGCCAGCACGTCCTCGGGACGCATCGACGTCACGGCGATAAAGTAGATGCTAAACAGCAGCGCCTGCAGCGCGTTGTTGACGGGCTCGCCCGTGGCGGCCTCGATGACTTTGGCCTGCAGCGTGGGCGTGTGCGTGACCTTGAGCAGCGGGTCGACGTTGGTCAGGTAAATGTGCCACAGCTGCACGATCTGGATGCCGGGAGGATGCGCTGCCAGCGGCGTGTCCACGCTCTCGACAAACGGGAACCCGTCGTTTTCAAACATGCTGTCGTACGCTTCGTGGATGGTGGCCGTGTCCATGCCGCTCTCGCTCTCGGCCTCCTCATCTGCGTCGCCCAGCTCTTCTACATCTTCCGTCTTGGGACCATCTCCCTCTCCATACCCCTTCTTCTTTGCCTCGTCTGGATTCTCGGGGCTCTCCGTCGAGTCGATCCGGATACCATTTTGCTTGAGCAGCTGCTCGTATCGCCGCAGTCGGTCCAGCAGCGCCTCGTTACCACCGTCGCTGCTCTCGGGCGTCACCTTTTTCCGTCGTCGAGGCGGCTGTGGTGGAATCACACGACACTCGACCCTGGCCTTGACGCAGTTGGAGCACGGCTTGTTCTTGTCGCACCGCACCTTACGCTGCTGGCACAGAACACACGAGTGACCGCGGGTCAGCTTGTGGGCAGAAGGACCCGGCACCGCAGCAGGAAAGGGAAGAGGTGGAGGAAGGGGGAGTTGGCCGTAAAAGTGACCGGGGATTGGATGTGTGTTAAAGTCATGGAACTCGGGCAGTGCTTGCTGGGGAGGGATAAACAGTGCAGGGAGGCCTGGCGGCAGTGGCTCTTGATTGTCCATGATGTATGTCTATGACGGGGAAAATGACGGGGAAAAGATGGAATGGAGAGATGAGACGGTGATGTGGAAAGTGAGAAAAGGGAGTGAATATGAAGTTGAAGGAAACAAGAGGTAGGATAGGCGGATGAAATGCAAAAGATCAAACAAAGAGACACTATAAACCATGAGGATATTCCGCATGCGATCAAGGCATAAAAAGTTGTATGCAGTGTCGTCTGCACGAGGCCCACAAAAACAAAGAAATAGGTGCGAGTATGGCTCCTAGAAATCAAACTGCCCAACGGGCCTGTCAGTGAAACGTTTCATGTAGTACAATATCGAACGTAGACGCATGCAGATCCCCGTCGTCTGCTGTGCGACGCATCACAAGTCTGGGGAAGTGGCAATGGAAGCATCAAGAAACAAACACGCCCTCACCTTGAACAAACTCTTGTTACGCCACCAGAATATCAACCAGGCCTTCTTGGCTGGGACAAGGTCCGATGTCGTCGGTCGGCCGGCAATCCGATATACTCGCTAAACCCCGCAAATCCAAAAATCCCACGCCAAGACTGATAGCGACTGTGGCTTGATATCGGCCGTCGCAATGGACAGCGATCTGACCTGCCCAGGTACCCCGTACAAAGGTGCAGCGTGTGCAGGGATGTCGTCGGTGTGCGGTGCAAGACGTACAAATGTAAAAAACTAAAAATGACGAGGCATTCAAAAAGTTTGGTTCGGTGGACGGGGTGCGGCTGTTCCTGACGCGTGGTTGACAGGCAAATGATAGGCAGCCATAAAAGTGGATCCACCGTCGTTTCACAGACGTCCAATGCGGGGCGGTGCTTCATTAGCGGCAGCGGCTTCTGCGGATGCTTCCGAAACCTCCGAAAGCTTAAAAGTTCCACTGCGAAGAGGAAAATATATGGGTTACACAACAAACATGAGATGAAATATTTTTGCAAGCGCTATTGAAATGCAGCTACATCGTATATATAAAAGCGGCAAGAATGGGGCATAAAAGGAATAACAAGAGAGGAATATAAAAAAAGGGAATACCATAAAGGACGAAAAAAAAGCACAGGAAATGGAGGCAACAAAAAGAACAGCACGCACAAGCACGCCACAATTTACACCAGCCTCCACGAACAGATGCCCTGCATGGACATGGAGCACCGTCCCATGCGTGCACGGTAGTCGGCCATCGTGGCACCGCGCATGTCCCGTCCGTCCATGGTCGTGATGGCATAGCACATGACAGTCTGGCCCGGACGGCCCAGTCTGCGCCGCGGAATGTCGGCGTAGAACCACAGCGGCCGGTCAAAGTTGACGTCAAACATGTGCTTGTCGCCATCGCGCTGGCCGTCGGCGTCCACCGTCTGCAGCATCATCGGATACGGCTCCAGTCCTTCGCCGTGCTTCTCCATGGTAAAGTGACGGCACATGCGGCCGAACCGGAACTCAATCAGCTCGTCGGGATCGTCGCGGCCGCCGACAGAAATCTCCTGGCCCTTGGGCTCAATGTTGTCCTTGGAGATGAATTGCTGCGGGCCGTTGGAGTACAGGATGACAGGGTCGCTCGGCATGCGCTCCACAACGTACTCGGCCCACGACGGCGAGCGTCCGTCGGCGCGGAAAAAGTGGCGAGGGTTCTCGGGGAAGTGCCGCTCGCCAAACGTCTCATTGTCCTGCACAAACATGGACGGGTTGAACTTCTTCTCGTACCGCTCGGCCCGCGTGTCGCTGACATTGCCGGCGCCCCAGCACGCATCCAGCAGCTTCCACTCGCCGCCATCAATGAGCACAGCGTTCCAGGCGTGGCCTGTCGGGTCGGCGCGCGGGACTGGGTCGCCCGGCCGCACCGTTTTGAAACCAAATCCTTTGCCGTGGCCCGTCACCATGATGCACTCGAGTCCGGCCGCAAGAGCGATCGCTTCGTAGACGCGACCATAGCCCTCGCACACTGCCTTGCCCGAAAATATGCGCTCGTCCATGGTCTGGCCGCGCGGTACGCGGTTGTTGAAAAAGCCGTCCACATCGTAGGCAATGTTGTGATGGCACCACGTGAAAATGGCACGCGCCTTGTCGGTCGGCGAGTCAAACGGATCACATAGGTGGTGCGCAAGGTAGTCAACGACGCCGCGCCGGGGCAGGTCGGAAATGGGGAACTGTGCAGCCACATGGTCGGGACCAGAAAAGTCGCGGCACAGCAAGCACTCGTTGTCATCATTGCGCGGCCGGTTCGAAGGTCGGCCAGGAGGCAATGCCAGACGGTCACTTCCACCACGAACAGCAGCGTCGACTTGAGCGCGAGAAGGGCGCGACGCCAAGGGCAGCGGCGGCGGTCCCTCGTCGTCATCATCATCATGGCGGTTGCGGCGATCGTCACGGTCATCGCGGCGGTCGTCTCTGCGGTCATCCCAACGATTGTCCCGGCGATCGTCATCATACCGGTCGCGTCGGTCATCTCTGTATCCTCTTCCATCCCGGTCATCAGGTCGGTTGCGATTGAAGTCTCGATCGTCACGGCGGTCGTCGCGGCGATCATCGCGGTCATCCCATCGGCGTGGGGGCACTTCCTGTGGTCCAGGACGGCGAGCGAGAGACTTCATCGAGCTGAAGCCCATCTCCAGCGCCGACTTGGCTGTTGACCGTCGTGAAGGAAGAGGAGGTGCGTCGTCACGACCGCCCCTGGGGTCTCTATCGCGGAGATCACGCGAGTCACGTCCGTCACGAGAGTCCCAACGATCACGAGGATCTCTATCGCGAGGATCTCTATCACGAGGGTCTTGACGATCGTTGTCCATATTCCGCGAGCGCGGTGGCAGACGAGGTGGAAGTGCCGGGCCACTCGAACCAGAAGATGGCTCGTCGGAAGGCCGGTTGGATGGGCGAGGAGGCAAGCCTGGTCTGCTGGGAAGAGCTGGAGGTCTTTCATGGTCATCGCGGTCGTTGCGGTCGTTGCGGTCATTTCTGTCATAACGATCATTGCGGTCATAACGGTCATAACGGTCGTTGCGATCATCTCGGTCATCTCGGTCATCGCGACGGTCATCGCGACGGTCATCGCGGTCCCGTCGTCCCCATCCTCCACGATCATCTCTGTCTCTCTCTCTCTCCCTCTCCTCTCTCTCAAGACGCTCGGCACGCTCAGCCCGCTCCTTTTCGCGAGCAGCCTCTTCCCTCTCGGCCTCCTCCCTCTCTTTAGCTTCCCGCTCCCGACGCGTTGGTGGCAGGGGAGGCAGTTTGGTCGTTCCAAAAGCAGGCGGCAGTTTCCGGACGCCGTCACCACTACCTGCCACAGAAGCAGACGTGGCCGAAGACGACATGCGGCTCGGCGCTGTGGAGACGGCCGACTTTTGCGAGTGAACCGACTCGGACGAAGGGCGACGGTCCATCACATGGCTCGTGGCCGTGCGCTGCAGCTGAGACGTCTGCGCAGACGACGCCAACGATGCTGATGATGGCTGCCGTGGTGGAAGTTTCGGCGGCGGGCCGAGAGGTCTGCCGTTGGGACCGAGAGCTGGTTTCACGGGCGTCGGTGCAGCAGTTGTGGCCGTACTCGCCACACTTGCTCGACGGGCGGGGATGGCCGTGTCTGTAGGTGTCGGAACGGTGGCAGGCTTTGAAGCCGGAGGAGGCGGAGGAGGGGGCTTTTGGCTGGCGCTCGCAGCAGCAGCAGCCAGCGCCGCCGGCTTGGTCGGCTTCGCCGGTCTGGGCGGGGGCGCCGAGGAAGCTGCCGACGGAGCACTGCCGTTGGAGCTAAAGTTCTTTTGCTTGTTGAGCGCTGCAATGCGTTCAGCAAGCGTCGCGAATTGGGGCTCTTCGACGTCTGTCATTGTGAAGGCGGAATCGAAAGATAAGGACTGTCGCAGACAAAAAGGGTGTCGCTGTCCCTTCGCCAAGAAAGCAGAAAGTGGAGGGCTGACCGGCGAAACCAGTCGATATGCTCGACTGAAAACTCGAGGTCAAAGACTGCCGCCGTTGGCTGTCCCCAAGGTGCTTGGAGTGATGGGAGGGGGGGTTTCTGCCTTTGGCGGGATTTGCGTGAGAGAGATGCGAGAGGTACGTAGGTACTCGTATGAACGTGGAGGCGATGCGAGGCAGGCACGAGTGGAGTCGGCTGCGGCGCAGTCGGCCTTTGTGGCGTCCGACGAGCCGCGAATATTGATCACGTGACTAAAACGGCAGCTTTTGGTGAACACCAGCTTGCGAGATCAAAAAACTAAATAAAAGAATGAATACGGCTAAATAAAAGATTGCTTCATAGATATCAGGTGCTATTCATGTCTCGTGTTACTCGTAGAAGCTGTACGCAGGAACCTACAACCCCGGGTTAACGGCGTCGATCGTGACGTGTGAGCGAGACAGCGACCCGCCCAGGCGATGACCCACAGGCTCTTTAAAGGTCGCCGGAGACAGTTGTGTACTACTTTGTACTGTTCTCAATAATAATAGTGAGATGTACATATAAATACGCTGGCTCGATGGCAGCCTCCAATTCATTCTGTCCTTTTTTGGCACCTTTTTCTTTCACAAAAAGGGAATTCAAAAATCAAAAAGAAGAAAACTACCTAACAAAAGCATCTTGAATCATCTCGTGATGAATGCGGATAGGTATTAAACGAGGCAGTGGTCTTTAATAGAGTCTAGACAGCAACCTTTTCGTGGCGTACTGCGTAGTACCTTCCCAATTCCGATAGGTATCAAGCTGTCACCTTCCAAGTAACGAGGCGTGACAATAGCAGTCCAATAACAGGAAGGAGCAACCCACCTGGACGAAGATTCATGAAACGGTGACAGAGATAAAGGAAGAGATCGAGTTCCTCGATGTTTTAGACCGCAACCACAGGCACGGGACCGGCACCACCGCATGATGCCGGCTCGCCCTGCCGTGTCTGGCAGATGATGCGAGAAGAAAACAGAAAGAAGGGCCTACCGCTCTGTTCTATCCATGCCGACAATATCAACATGTCCCTCCTCCGCTTGCTGAACGAGCTCAAGGAAATGCGTTGCCTGTACGTCGATCCCGGAGACATGTTCCGGAAAACCGCCACGACATAGCAGCTAGATTACACCATGTCCGATATTTTCAAATACGTCCTCTGCAAACATGTGCGCTGCCTACGCGTCCTTTCTGTCAGAAGCTGGAACCTCAAGCAATGCTTGAATAACGAGACGCTCGGTTTCTGGCTGAAGCACCCGCCGGCACTCGAAGAGCTGTCCGCGCCCGTCGTTGATAACGCAGTCGTAAGTGTTGAGAAAGAAGCTCGTCTTGCAGTCTATGCCTTAGCTGTGAGCCGCTTGAAGTTGGTGATATGTGCGGATTGCAATAAGAATCGCCACATAACCATCCCCTGGACACAGCCGTCTCATCTTCTGGAGCTACTCGATGGGGGTGAGGTGAAGGAGGAGCGAAAGGCCAGAACCGTCGTGTATAGATATGTCCCATTTCATAGCAACATCCGTCTCTTTGCCGAGATTGACGATGTGAGCATCTTCCGACAGGAGATCTTGAAGGTGATGCTGTAATGGGAATCAAGGAGAATCGAAATTCAACAGAAAATAGACTGGTCGTTGGTATCACGGGACTGGTTAGTAATATATGACTCATCTTTAGGGCTACGTCTCTTTAGGTTATTATTGTGGGGCATTTGATTATGTGGACATGTCCTTGTTTTTTTGCTCGTAGGGCCAAAAAATTTGGGCGCGGTTGGGGCTAGCGCCTGCCACAGCGCAGGAAAAGCAGGTGCGGGACAAGGAGGGGACCCATAGTAAACCTACTGTCTTTTTTCGTCTCTCTTTTTCACGATTCACGATCTCGAACTACGACAACCATCAAACCCCTCGACAACCGTCGCATCGCCGTCTTCTCTCCCTCCTCGACACATTTTTTGTGCAACAAATCGCAAACATGGCCACTCCCGGTGCTCAGATGTACGTCCAGACAGCAGAAGAACGAGGGAAATTTCGAGGATAAATGATTGGAAAAACACCGAAAAACGACAATTCTCGAAAAATCATTCCCCCCTCCCTCGTCGGCCATGATGGACCTCCCATGTGTCTTCTTGTGCTAACTGTTTTGACAGCTCCAAGCGGAGAAAGTTCGTTGCCGACGGTGTTTTCTACGCCGAGCTGAACGAGTTCTTCCAGCGCGAGCTCGCTGAGGAGGGCTACTCGGGCGTCGAGGTCCGCGTGACTCCCACCGTCACCGACATCATCATCCGCGCCACCCACACCCAGGAGGTTCTTGGCGAGCAGGGCCGCCGCATCCGCGAGCTGACCTCGCTGATCCAGAAGCGCTTCAAGTTCCCCGAGAACAGCGTTTCGCTGTACGCCGCGAAGGTCCAGAACCGCGGTCTGTCGGCCGTTGCCCAGTGCGAGTCGCTGCGTTACAAGCTGCTCAACGGTCTGGCCGTCCGCCGTGCCTGCTACGGTGTCCTGCGCTTCATCATGGAGAGCGGCGCCAAGGGCTGCGAGGTTGTCGTCTCGGGCAAGCTCCGTGCCGCCCGTGCCAAGTCGATGAAGTTCACCGACGGCTTCATGATCCACTCGGGTCAGCCCGCCAAGGACTTTATTGACAGCGCCACCCGCCACGTTCTCCTGCGCCAGGGTGTCCTGGGTATCAAGGTCAAGATCATGCGCGGCTCCGACCCCGAGGGCAAGGCCGGCCCCCAGAAGTCGCTGCCCGACTCCGTCACCATCATCGAGCCCAAGGAGGAGCAGCCCGTCACCCAGCCCATGAGCCAGGACTACGGCGCCAAGGCTGCCCAGCAGGCTGCCGCCGCCGAGGCCCAGCGCGCCCTCGAGGCCCAGCAGGCCGCCGCTGCCGGTGCCCCCGCCGAGGAGGAGGGTGCCGTCGCCCCCGCCGTTGCCGAGCAATAGGATGCTCAATACGGTCATCTGGGAGCGCCGGGTCTTCCTGTCCTGGGTACTGGACAGATCGACGCCGCAGCCAGTGTGATGCCTCTCGACGGCAGTCGCATTCCCCCGCAGCACGTCCCGTTCGAGTACTACTACAACGAAGCCGGCGACCGTGTTCTGCCTTAACGGGGAGAGCGATATTCATTTTTGACATGTTTTCAACCACTGGCTTGGCAGATTGAAGTTTCAACTGGGATATGAAGCCCTGGATATGGGAGGATAAAAACGGAAAAAAGGGTTATGCAATAAAATGATGAATTCTATTACTTTTGTATTGCATTGAATTTTTATCGGAATGTTTGGTGTGGTTTTTGTTAAGGATTCTGGCAGGAAATAGCGGTCTCTTATAGCAGGCCACGACCCTCGTATAAGGCGTATAGGTAGGTATGCCTTATGCCTTCACCCCTGTCACTCTGCTTTGCAGCATTATGCAGAATAGACAAACACGACGAGTGTGGCTCAGCGGGGAAGACTCGTTGCAGAGGGCAGTTGTGCATATCATGACCCCTCGTATTGAGTGTCTTTCTCGTCTTCCATCTTTCTGCTACCATAGCACTCCAGCTCATTCTGCACGACGGTGTAGTCATGGACCCCCTCAGCGCGTTGTCGATTGCAACAGCGACGACACAGTTCCTTGACTATGCCATCAAGATCGGCGAACGAACAGCAAAGATCTACCGGTCTCCTGCCGGGCTCGACGAAGAGCTCGAGACCATACAGCGAGATGCAGACCACATTTCCGACCTTCTCGGCGACTTGTCTGCAAGCCCACCTCCTGTGTCGCTTTCCGGGGATGGCAATGCAGCGAGTATATCGAAATCGCTCGCCAGCAAAATTCGCATACTCCAGAAAGAGTGCCAAATCGAGCATGAGAAGTTGGAGAGCATCATTGAAGGGCTTCGCGTGCCCAAAGACGCCAAGTCTCGTCGTCTCAAGACACTATGGGCGTCTGTCAAGACAGCTCGCAAGGAGGAAGAGATTGCGCAGCGGCTGCAGAATCTTCGCGCGCTGCGGGACAATGGCGACACTTGCATGATGAAGTTGCTCAGTTCGCAAGGCGAGGCATCCGCGGCCATCCTCCAACAGCTGTCCGATTCGTCGTCTGAGCGTCACTCTGAGCTCAAGGAGATGCTCAGAGAGGCCGCTGTCCGCATCGACACTGCGCAAGCAGCATCCGAAGACACGCTGTCCCTCGTCAGGGACATTGTCGCCCACGGACGCGCACGAGAACGAATGAAGGATTTTGCAAAAAGTCTCTACTTTCCAGAGATGCTTTCTCGGCAGAACAACATCACAAGAGGGCACGAGTTCACCATGGATTGGATCCTCGGCAACTATTACGAATCCGATGATTCATCCGCCGCATTCGATGACGGCGGCGAGTCTGGTGATGGCGATGGAGCGGCAGTCCCCATTGAATCCACTGCGAATGGCACGGGCCAGGAGATAGCTGCATACGATACGCAAAGTCTAGCCCCGAGCGATGAGGAAGCCTCAAGACCTGTGAACTTTCTCCAGTGGCTGCGTTCCGACGAGACGAGCAACATCTTTTGGATTTCTGGAAAGCCTGGCTCGGGCAAAAGCTCTCTCATGAAATACATTTCGACGCACAACGAAACCAAGGCTGCTGCAGAGGAATGGTTACACTTTGAAAAAGACCAACGCCCGGTTGTCACGGCTAGCCACTACTTCTGGGCAGCTGGTACCGACATCCAAAAATCCAAGGAGGGCTTCTTGCGAACGGTCCTTGAACAGATTTCCTACAGCTGTCCTAGCTCCATTGAGTCTGCCTGTCCTTCGAGGATATCTGGTGCTCACGCTGACGCGCAACGTCCATGGGCCATTGAGGAGCTTGAAGGGGCTCTGAAGCACGTGCTCTGTGCACCTCTGCCACAAAGCCAGCCAAAAAGACACTTTTTGATTTTTGTCGATGGCCTCGACGAGTGTCTCGAGCGCGGACGCGGCGAAGACGACGTGCACGACGAGATGTCGAAACTGTTGCGAAAGCTGGCCTCGTCCACGGCCCATCACGTCAAGATCTGCGTGTCTAGCCGCGACCGCCCAGTGTTTCGGAGAAATTTCGAAGACCTTGGCGCTCCCACCATCCGCATTCACGAGCACAACCATGACGCCATCACGAAATATGTCAGCGCTGAAATGACTCGCCGCTACCAGCAGAGTCACAATTCGGGCCAAATCGACAAAGACTACCTGTCCGACATTGTTTACCGCATCACCGATCGCGCAGAGGGCGTCTTTCTTTGGGTATATCTCGCATGTCAGAACATAGGTCGCTGTGTGGAAGCAGGTGACGCTTTGGATAAAATCCGGACACAGATCTATTCTCTTCCAAGCGGCCTCGATCTCTACTTTGAGAAGATTATCGGTGGAATCTCCGATATCGCACGAGATGATATCGCTATGCTCTTGCTTGCTCTCGAAATTTACGGCTCTTTGCGTATCAATGTGATGTGCTCTTTCGACCTTGGAATTAAAGATGCCGTGGCAACGCCAGAGCACCTGTACCAACTACTTTCCGACAAGGACAGCGCCTTCACAAAAGACGCCATTCAAACGCACTGCCCAGATCTATTTCTCATCAACGGCAAAATGGAAATCAGCGTCGTCCATCGCACTGTCTTTGACTTTCTCTTCGGAGAGGGTAGGCCACCAATGTTTTGCACGCCGCGCGTCGAGAAATTCAATGCGCACCTCTATATGGCACGGCAGTGCGCTCACGAAATCATCACGAACGACCTCCGTGATGAAATCGCCCCATACTATCCAGTGCATACCACCCATTTAAGGATGTTTAATGCCGTCCACGCATACGAGACCAGTACAGGCTTTACCAAGACAGACACTCTGCTGCTGGATAACATTCTACAATGGTTCGATGAAGCACCGCATGTGCCACTCGAGCAACTCGTCGACTATCCCTTGGATCAAACATGCATCCCGGATAAGGCTTTTGAGGAGCAGGCTCATGTCTATCTTCTGCATTGTTTACGCCAACCTGGTCGTCTGCTGTCAACAAAATGGTTTTGTCCAGCACCACCGGGACCACTTTCAGCCTTGAAATCCACCATTTCCAGCTATCTACCACGTTCACGCTTGACTGGGAATGGCGAAGAGCCCGATACTGAAGTCTCTTGCGAAGATATAGGACCTCACAATGGGGAGAGTTGGCCGCACAAAGTTACGTGCAAGGCGAGAGGTGCCGTCCTCAATGGATATGCACTCCACTTTCAATTATATCAATATAGTCAGAATGATTCGCAGAGCTTTATCGCCAGGCACGACATCTGGGATATGACAATCAAGGCTCCAGAAGAGTTGTCTCAGCTCTTTGAAACCTTCTCCCAGGTCCTCTTTTGTTGTCCCCCAAAAATTATGGAGGGTCGCATATTCGATCATTTTCCGGAACTCGTCAAGAACACTTCTGTCTGTGACCATTTCTTCGATCGCCGTGCTCGCCATGGCCGCCATTGTCTGGGACGCCTTGATGCCATTGAACAAAAGGAGGAGGTCTGGGCTGCTTTGGACCGCAGACGCTGGCGTCCCTCGGGAATCTTTGCGACTGCCGACTTCCTTCTCCGCTACATCCCTCGCCCATCTATGCGCCACTGGCGCTGCTACATGAACGGCTGGCTATCTATTCTCTACGTGTGTCTCGCCGGGCCGCAGACGATGGATCGTTACGTCTTGTACGACGCGGTTGGCACGGTTGAAAATGGAGACGGCAGCGACATTTTGGATATACGCAATTATGTCTCACGAATGAGGATGGGAACGGAATTTCGACACGCAGAAAAGGAGATCATGCTGAAGTGGGAGCCATTACCCTGGTACGCGCATCTCCCCACGAGTCTTGATGCCTTTTGCAAGATGCTTTGGCCCTGTCTATGGCTGACGGCGCTGGCATTGCCCCTCTTGGTTCTCACGCGCTCGCCCATTCTTCTGCAACTTCTGTTCAGCTTTGTCGCGCCATGGGTCGTGTCTGATTTCGCCATGGTTTACCTCCGCCGTCGCCGGTACATGGAATGGCTGCATGGAAAACTGCACTCCTTTCCGAGGCTCCCACTGCTGACAACATGGTATCCGTCCGTCGATGAATACGAGGCAGACAGGATAGACATTGACAAGCACATCTTTGCTTTGCGCAAGGCAAAGATGGAGGAGGCCATCAGCGAGAAGCAAGCAGCAGAAGCAGTTGTGCGAAGGATCGCTGCTCCATACATTCTTTCATTTTTTGTATTGGCTTGGTTTCTGAGATAGAATAGATGCTTCGGGGAAAGGACCCGGAAATTTTATTTGTTGTACATATACGCATATACCTAGATACCCATTCAATTTACGCAGTCGAACAACGAAAGATGAAGTCTCTTGTTGAGTTTGAATACCTATACCTCAGACGTTCATCCTCAACTACCTATATATGACCCTCCTAGAGAGTGAAAATATGAGGTTTGTTCGATTGTCTAAGCAGCTCCCGATATATTAAAAATAAAACTGAACTCAACTGAACTGTAACCTACGTAGCTAAGGCTTTTCTGCTGACGTGTGTGAAAAATATGCGTAGCACAGCTCCAACAAGACGACTGAAATACCGCCAGTGTAGCGGAATAGGCCATTCATATGCCTTGACAAATACAATAAAGCAATGTCCTGGCAGCTACTAAGCTCCCGAAAAGGCTTTTATCTCTTAGAAAACCCGCATATCATTACACTTTGAATTTATCTTCTGTGCTGTTTTATGGGTGGTTTGGTCGCAAAGTCACGTGATTTTTTTCATACGAAACCTGCCTAGGTACAACGTGTTTTTCGCAATGAAGGCAAGATTTCATGTGCAAAAGACAGGAAACAGAGCCCTTTATTTAAGTTTTTATTTATTCATTGATTTAGGTAGGTATTCACGTACCTCCATATGTAGATAGGTATTTTTTTCACTTAATCTCACACCTGCAAAAGACATCACGAAATGTTCTAGAAACTTAGGCTGTAAATCTTTGGCATAAAAAGACAGGCTCTAGCTGAAAGGACGAGACAAAACAGCGTACGGAGTACATTACGACGACAGAAAAAAACAGAAAGAAACGACAAAAATGAAGAAAGCAAAAATACCGAAACCACAGATAAGAGCAAGACGACAAGAAAACAGAGAAAAAAAAAAAAAGCACCCCAGAAATAAAAAAGACACAAAAAACGCCTTGATGCTGACCTCCTCTCTCACCCGACCCCTATTTTCGTAAGAGAAAGAAAAGGCCCACGCTGGAGTGGCCAGTAGACTCTACGTCTACAGACATGCCGCCAACGGAGCAAAAGTGAAAAGAGAGAGAGATAAAAAAAGTCATGAGACATTTCCATACCGTGAAGGAAAACAAAGGGGGGAGGAACGTGGGAGGATAAATATACATGGGCAAAGACAGGCCCTGGTCGTCGTCGACCATCGATAACCAAAAAGGGAGGAAGTAGGACAAAGGAAAAAACAACAGTGATGAAACAACAAATCGAGTCAATAAACCCAACAACCCCGTTATCGTTGGTTCTTTGGCTGGCTCATGGAGCCGTCTCGACTGTGATGTGTGCTGTTCTTCTTGCCGTTGGCGCGGCCATTGCCGTTGGCACTGCCCTGGTGCTGCTGGCTGGGCGACATGGGCAGGGTGCCATCCTCGTCCGAGTCCTCGGCGAGGTCAGCGAGTCCGAAACCGGCCTCTTCGTCGTCGTAGGCGCGCATCAGGCCCTGTCGGTCAGAGGCACTGGTGTTGCTGATGCTGTGGCGGTGTCCGGGGTTAAAGCTGCGGCGGGCCTCCATGCTCAGACGGGTCTGGATGCTGGAGACGATGTCGGTGCCCATAGCATCGCTCGAGCGGCCGCTCAGCTTGGTGCCGTTGGGGTCGGTGCGCGAGAGGTTGAGCAGGTAGACACCGGTAAAGGTGACGAGGAAGCCGCAGATGAGCGACAGAGTGTTAATCGTGTCGGTCGTGTTGAAGCCGCTGAAGAGGATGAAGGAGGCGCAAAGCGTGGCGGTCGTGAACGTGACGTAGTAGAGGGGGTTGACACTGTTCTGTTAGAATCGGGGAAGACAGAGAAAACTAAAAAAAAAAAAAAAAACACAAGGTAAGGCAACATCGCGCAAACATACATGTTGGTCGGGAATTGGCTGAGAGCCTTGTTAAAGTAGTTCATCTGGGTCAAGATGCACACGGTCGTGACGATGATAAAGACATAGGTCGAGGGGTGGGTGAACTGGTTGTTGCCGGCAAACGTGAGCTTGAGGGCAATGCCAAAAGCCTTGACGGACATGACAGAGATGGAGCCGACGAGCGAGCAGATGCTCAGGTAGATGAGCGGGTTGCGCTTGCCGTAGACGGGGGCGATCTTGTAGATGGCAATGACGGAGTAGACGGTGACGGCCAGGGCGTAGAGGAGGAAGCCCGGCTGGATGGCATCGTGGAGAATCTGGTCGATGGTCTGGATGTCCTCGTCGGCGGGGGCGTGGAGAACGATGATGACGGCGCCGATCAGGCAGATGGCGCTGCCGAGCTGGCCCAGGACACCGAGGATTTCGTTGAGGAAGTAGGATCCGAGGACAGCGCCGACGAGGACACTGAGGGCGCCGAGGGGAGTGACGAGGATAGCGGGCGCAAATGCGTACGCAGCAAAGTTGCAGACTTCGCCAATAACCACTGTTTTGACGAGAGTATTAGCAGAGGTCAGAGAACACTTGGCTATGACGAAATCTTACTTGTCGAGATGCCAGCCCACCATAATGGGCTCTTGAGGTAGACGAAGCCGTCGCCTTCAAAGCCATGGCGCTCCTCGGCATGCATCAAACCCTGGAAAAGTTAGCATATGTGTGTCGTCGTTTGTGTGTTGTTCGAGTGGCTGGTGCGCCGCTTCGCACCTTTTTCGTAATCACAAAGCTTGTTCCTGAGAGTTGTTAGCAAGTTGTGTAAAAAAAGGGCACTTGTTTTCTTTTCTTTCCACCTCGACATACCAATAGCAGCACTGGATGCGATGGCCAAGGCCAGGCCAATGTACTTGTCTTCTATCATGGTGACGGAACGCTGGAAAATAAAGCAGAACTGTATAGAGGTCTCTAGGGGCGTTCAACCGAGAGATGGGCGACCCAATAAGCGAGGTGGTGGTCCTTCTTTGTCGTCGTTCGGTTGTCGTGTTTCTCGATCACGAGCGTCGAAATTGTATGGAAAGGTTCGCTTCGGTTGGTTGCCGTTAACTCGGCGAGCGCAGAAAAAGCACAAAAAGTCGGGCACGGATATCGCAGCAGTCGCCGGAGATGGTCGTCGCGTCTGTTTCGACGTTGTTGCCTCTAAAAATGAGGTACGCGATGGCACGCGGACACAAAAATGGTGGCCGTGCAAACAATCGAGATGGAAATGGAACCAGCTTCCAGAGCGGGATCGACGTCGGTCGTTTGAGATGGGGAGGGGGGCAGTCGTCGTTGATAGGGATGGAATACTTGCTCCCAATATGCTCTTGTGCGATGGCTTGTCGATTTGCCGTTTTTTTTTTTGTTGTTTCCTTTTTTGTTTCCTTTCTTTTTGCTCGATTTTGCCCAAGCTTTGGTAAAGTGCACTCCAAATGTACTTGGGTATTTCCGTCGACGCTAGCTTAAAAGAATGGAGTGGACGTGTGGCCTTTTGCGCCAGGTGTCGTCTGCGTGTCGAGAGCGAACAGAGTTAAAGAGCGTCGAGGACGTCGAGAGCGTCGCGGTATGGTCGAAAAACACGCAAAAAATGCAAAAACACGAAGCCGTGATGTTTCTAGGCGATGTGGCTTTTTTTCAGGGCTGTCGGGGAATGGGAGTGCAAAAGTGGCAGGTGCGCAAACGACTTTTTGCTGGGACTTTTTGGACTGATGCGACAAGAAAGGAAGGGGGGTGCCTGGGTAGTCGAACAATTGGGCAGGAGCCTGAGAGGGAGGGCTGGGTGCGGCAAAAAAAGACTGGTACAGAGTACTCCGTAGTCGAGATGGGAGGGACAAGAGAGGGACCCGACGGACAAGAGAAGGGGACAGGGGGGGGGCCTGCTGTGGAGTGGTGGAGTACGCCGTCTGTGGAAGGGGCAAAAGCGCCGCCAGTGGATTTTGAGTGAAAGAGGTGCATTCAGCAGAGCCTGCGGGTGCCGTAAAGTGGTTGCGCGCACGCAAGGCAAGAGCGCTAGAACGGGGAGAAATAGGAAAAAAGTGGGGGTGGTGCGTGTGTTGAGCTGTTGCGTTTTTGCTATTTTTACAGCACAGCCCAGCCGGCATCAAAGAAATGCGCAGCGCGCTAGACGTGCGCTAATGCGCTACCGTGGGCTACCGTGGGCTACCGTGCGCCATGCTTCAGCACAAAGATAGAGTTTTATGTTTCGTGTTCTGATGTTTTAGGTCTGCGAGTACGGAGTAAGATACATCTCGAAAGTACCTTTCGAGTGCATTGTACGGAGTACTCGTCCCCAAAGTCCAAACGACGTTCGCTCCTGCCGTGACAGCCAAAACTTTTGCTTGGTTTTGTGGCACCCTCCTTTTTCCGAGAGAGGCGATCGGGATCGCGAGTCGTTCCTTCCTCGTGAAGCCTTGAGGGGGTGCAGGAACCCACAAGGAACCTCTCGTATGATCCGCTGTTATAGAGTTTTTACCTCTGTGGCAAGTGGGAATCAGTCGCGCGTCAGCGCCCCCAACGCAAATTCGTAAACTCGTCTCAGGTATCTCGTTTGTACCTCTGGTACATTTTCAAACACGCTCCAGGCCGTCGGCACCCCCTGGCTAGTTTCCTAGCAGGTTTTTTGTCGTCCTTTCTTTTTTATTCTTTCTTTTTACTTTTTTTATCCTTTTTTCCTGCGCCCTTCCCTAGCGCAAGGGGTAATCACTCTCCCCACCAAAAAAAAATGCAAAAGAAGAGAAACAAGAAGGCCAAAACGAGAACTGCGTGACAGAAATGCACACAACCGAGTAAAAAGCGAGACGACAGCGTCATCTCATGCCAACTAGGCGTTGCAGTGGATCCCGCCCTGGCTGGAGAAGACTGGACGATCAAACATGTGCGTTCCGTGTTCCGACTGTGCCGGAGTTAAAACCCGTTGCAACCAATTATGAACAATGAACAAAATTATGAATGCCAGGATTTGAAGTACAGAGTATCTACTCCGTACAAAAAAAATACGAGTTCTATGTTTACAGCTCATCGCGTCTGACGCGTCCGTGAGCCGGGCAGGTCGTTTTATGGAAAGTCCGGAGAACTCATCTCGGCACTCGCTATTTGCCGATGGGAGGCTTGGCTTTTTCTACTCGTGTCCGTTTTGCGTCACTACATAAGGTAGTCCTTTTCATTTATATGATCAGGTCCTTTTATGACTTGTCTCCATGTATCTTTACGGAGTACTATCACAAGCATTTTGCTCATAGGTACGAAATAACTCGGCTTTTAAAGCATCAGAAACATCGTCACAGATGCCCAGTCTACAGACAGTGAAAATACAAAGACAATAGAGAAAAGAAATACACAAACTCAACAACTCCTGCAGCTTCCTTGGATGCACGCACTGCGCCGCCTCACTGTTGCTGCGGCCTGACAAAAACGCCGGGGAATAACACCAAGAAAAACAAAGGGAAAAGCAGAACGGAAATGCAGAAAAATGCGAGAAGAAAAGAAAAGAATAAAAAAAGAATAAAAAAAAAGCGCGAAAGAACACGGGAAAAAAAGAAAGAACTTCGAGAAATCGACACTTGCTGACAGCCTGCATGACGTCTGACTGAGCATCTCAAGAGGTGGGATGGGCAGTCTCGTTGATAGATTGGTCGAATAAAAGCTGCATGCGAACGCGGAGAAAAAAACAACGACAGAAATCGAAAGGCTGCTATGAACCGTAAATTCAAGAAACGACTGCTGTCGAGCCGGTCGATGCTGGTGCAGGCGGTGCGGTTCGGTGCGGTCCGTTGCCAAGTCGTCGGTCGTTTCAGAGTCGGTCGTGCTATGGTGTGCTTACCTATCTTCCGTCGTGCCGTATTTGATTTGATGTGTCGGACATGGCGCTTTCGTACTGCCCGGTCGAGTGTCGAATACTTTCCTGTTTGGTTATAATTTTCCTTCAAATGAACTGCATCGAGCAAGATGCGCAGCCGGTGAAAACTGCAGAAATAAACTTTTTCAAAAGGGGCAAGAAATCAAGAAGCAAATGGCATGTGAAGCCACTGGGTATAGAAGGGGAGAACCAGGGATATGCTGAAAGAAATGAGGTGACGGGGAGAAGAGGGGGAAAGGGGTAATGCGAATAGAAGGTCGAAGGTCGAAGGTGATGGTGGTCCAGTAGGTGATGGTCGTGATAGACGGTCCTCCATTCCAGGAGAATGGCGCCCAGAGAAAAGATTGCCGGGAAAGGATGGGTATCGTCCGTGGGTTGTGTTCATCATCACGACTCTGCGACGGCAGCTTCGGTTCTGTGGCGTTTTACATCTAAATAGTTAGCACATGCATTCCACTTAGTGATCTCGTAGAAACGGTCTGACATACCTGGTTGGTCGCCTTCGAGCAAGCCACCGTCAAACTCATCCATCTCCCGCGCACGCTTTCCTGATGCGGTGGGTGTTGCTGTGGTTTCGTCGACTTGGGCAGTATGTTTGATATCATCTTCCCAATCGATTTCATCAGCATCATCGGCGGCGTTCTCATTGCTGTCGACGCCGGCATCAGCAACGGCATCGGCACTAGGCTCTGCGGCAGTTTCTGCTGTTTCCTCGACTGGAACCTCCAGCAGGCCGTCTTCATAATCAATCTCGTCGTGGTCCAGGTTCACAGAGGTTGCACCGGTGCCGTGGGTATCGTAAGAACCGTTGGTGTCGCGTGTGTTGTTCAGGTCTGCAGATGCCTCTGCATCGCCGGCCTCGGCTTGGTGGTCCAAGTCGCCATGGAGGTCCAGGTAATCATCGTCGTGCTCTGCTTGAGCTTCATCCGTGGCTTCAAGGCCGGCCGTGGCGTCTGAGGAGCTGTTAGCATGGAACAGGAAAAGCAAAGTCGAGAAGCACACTCACCATATGACTGGTTGGGTTCAGCAGGGTTGTCGACACTGTCGACATTGTCCAGGGCATCCATCTCTTCCAAGAGATCCAGCTCGTGGTTCTCACTGCCATCGCCAGCAGCTGCTGCATCAACATCATCTGCACCGGCGGCTTCCGCAAGATCGCCATCATCACCTTCCACGGCGGCAAGGCCGTCGTCAGCCAGGTCGGCTTGGGGAATTGCTGCGGCGGCGCCCACTGCGTCCACATCCGCAGCATCGACGGCATGCACTTCCTCGACATCCTCGTCCACCAGCACACTCTCCATTCCCTCCTCTTCAACAACTTCTTTACCCTCTTCTTCGGCGTAGTCTGCGTAATCTGCCGCATCAAACGAAGCCGCTGCGTCGGCCGTCTCGTCGGCCAGGCCCATCATGGCAGCCTCGTCCTCTTGCTCTTCCTCGCCAAGCTCTTCGCCGTCATCAGCATCAGCATCGCCAGCGTCGTCAGCGTCGTCAGCATCGTCGCCAATCGAATCGCCCTCGGCATAGATGCTCTCGTCCGGCGACTCGTCCATGTCCGACGCGGTCAAGTGGAAAGTTGACAGGCCCTTGCCTGCACCGGCGCCGCCGACCAGCTCCTTCAGCCGCAAAAGGCAGTTGGAGCGCGTGCCCAGCGTCACATGGACGCCCTCTGTGGCACTTGCATCGTCGTTCTTAAGCAGCGTGTTGCGCAGGGCCAGCAGGTTGTGGAACGTCACCTGGTTGAGGAGGGCTTCCGTGGTAGTCTGACAAGAGTTAGCAAAAAGAACAAATAAACCAAGAATCTTGGAAAAGTCACGCAGAAGACAGAATAAACATACCTCTCCAAACTCGAGACCCAGATCCTCGATGCGAATGAAGATCTCATCGCTGTCTTGGATCCAGGACGAGATGCTCTCGCGGACGGTGAGCAGAAACTTGGACAGGGGGTAGTCGATGGCCTCGTAGTCCTCGAGGTAGTAGGCGTCTGGGTCCTCGACGCCGGGTGCCTTGAACAGCGGGCACACTTGATCGCCCCATGTGACGACAACGTCAAAGGACGAGAGAGCCTCAAAGCTGCGCAGCTCGTCAATGGCCATCTCGTGCGTGATGTCGGCATCTTCTTCTTCCATGTAGTCCATGCCGTCTTCGAGATCTTCTTGGAGATCTTCTTCGTGGACGTCTTCGTCTCCGTTGCCCTCATAGACGTCGGCAGAATCCTCGGCGTCTTCGCCGTTGCCCTCGTAGACATCAGCAGAGTCCTCGGCATCCTCGCCGTTGTCTTCTTCGTCGAGCAGAATCTCCTCTTGCTCTCCAGCAATGTCGGCATTGTCGCCATCGCCCTCAACGCCGGCCTCTTGTGCTTCCTGTGCTTCTTGCGCTTCTTGCTCTTCGAGCACTTCTTGGGCATCTAGGACCTCTTGGATCTCGTGGGCCTCGTGGACATGGTCGTTCTCGTTCTGCTGAACAGTGTCTTCGACGTATTCCTCGTGGCCAGTCTCGACAGCAGTTTCTCCAAGACCAAAGTCAATATCGTGCTCCTGTCCGTCGTGCTGTGCTGTCTCGTCTTTTTGGGCGGCCACCGGCTCCTCCTCGTCTTCATAGTCGATCTCGTCGACTTCAACGACGTTGACAGCCTCGGCTGAGTCACTTTCAGCGGCAACAGCCTCTTCGTCTCCAAGGTCAAAATGTTCTGCATCGTCGTAGACAATCTGGTCCAGATCCGCAGCCACTTCCACATCAGCCAACGGCACTGACGGGCCATCGCCATCGTCTCTTGAGGCCTCCGCATTGTCGGCCACAATCTGGATATCCTGAGCCACATCCTGGTGGTCGTTCAGATCAAAGTCAAATTCGTCGTTTGCGTTTGCGTCGTCAGTGGTCCCTTGGGTCTCTTCTGTCGCTTCTGTCGTGACTGCCACCTCGGCCACCTCTGCCACCTCGAGTGAAAAGTCCACGTCTTCCGATACTGCGACGGCAAAAGCCGTCGCGTCCGACACTTCGGTCATTGTGTCGATTTGTGCTGTCTTGTCGTCTGTATTCTGAAGTGAGCCTCTTTGTCGTATAGTTCTAATGTCGTAGTAGTAGAATCTTAATGTCGATGGTCCAGGGTCAAAAGGCCAAGAGTTCCAGGTAGGTGGCGAAAAAAAATATGCTGTCGCGTCGACGCGATATTGCGTGCAAAGAAAGAAAAAAATTCCGCGCGTCGGTATGCTCTTGCGCGGGTATGCGTTTCGTTTGTCGAAAGGTGTGTTGTGTAGATGTTGAGAAATCGAAAGAGAGACCAAAAGATGTTGTGAATGGTAGAAAGTCAAGGAAGGGGCAAACAACAAACAAAAATAAGGGCTTGCTTAACAAAAGCTCCCCACGATGGGAAGGCGCGAGTGGCCGTTGATGCCTTGTATTTTTGGAGGGAGGCGCGACCAACCACCAGTGAGCTCTTTCCAGTTCTTGCCGGGTTCGTGCTAGCGCAGAGTTTTACAGTGTGTCTCTACAGTGTTCGGCACCCTTTGCACAGTCCGGACAGGCCAGGTGGTAAAATGGCGGGCCCCCTATTGAGGGCCGGGATTGGTGGGCGGCCAGAGCAGCCAGGGCAGCTGTTTTGGGTAGGCTTTTGGTGAGTTCGACACGAGCCATCCAAAACGAACGCATCACCGCATTTCGAGGCAACCAGGGCGGTCTCTCTTGTTCTGCATCGACACCACGAACGACGGATCCCATCAACGACGTGACGCACAACCCATTGACGTCGAATCTGCATCGATCCACGACCCTTCCATCCCATTGAAAACCTGACCACGTCTCAAAATGGTGCGCAATGACCCCCTTTGGCAACAGAGAAGAAAAAAAGCAGCTCTTGCAGCTCTTCCTTTTTCTTGTCCACCGCCCCAACGAGAATGGCCATATTCATTGTGGCCTCGACTCTCCCTTCCCCCCATTCACCTACCCTTGTTCATGGGCTGACCATCTAGGTCGTTCTGGCTGCGTCGATTTGCACGCGCGGCGGCAAGGCCGTTCTGGCACGGCTGTTCCGCGAGATGCCGCGGTCGCGCGTGGAGGCGCTGCTTGCGTCGTTCCCGAAGCTGGCGGACAGCGGCACGCAGCACACGACGGTTGAGCAGGACAATGTGCGGTTCGTGTACCAGCCTCTGGACGAGCTGTACATGGTTCTCATCACGAACCTGCAGTCCAACATCCTTCAGGACATTGACTCGCTGCACCTGTTTGCGCAGGTGGTGACGGGTCTGTGCAAGTCGCTGGACGAGCGCGAGATTACGCGCAATGCCTTTGAGCTGCTGAGCGCGTTTGACGAGCTCGTGACGCAGGGCTACCGCGAGAACCTGACCATGTCGCAGATCAAGACGTTTATGGAGATGGAGAGTCACGAGGAGCGCATACAGGAGATTATTGCGAGGGTACGTATGAGACGGCGATGAGGGTATGCATTTTCTTTTCTTTTCTGCCTCGCTAACACCACCAGAACAAAGAACTCGAGGCGACAGAAGAGCGGAAGCGCAAGGCCAAGCAGCTCGAGATGCAGCGCAAGGATGCGGCGCGCAGAGGAGCCATGGGAGGCATGGGCGGCGGTATGGGCGGAGGTCCGCGCACGCCGGTGTACCCGACATACACGCCACCGGTGCAGACGACGACGGACAGCTACGACTCGTACGAGGCTGAAAAGAAGAAGGCCAAGCCGGCAGCCGCGCTCAAGGGCAAGGGCATGCAGCTGGGCAAGAAGTCCAAGACGACCGACATGTTTGAGCGGGTGCGCGGCGAGCTGGGCCCCGAGGCCGAGATCCCCGTGGCGGCGGCCCCGGCCCCTGCGGCGCCTGTCGCTGCCGAGGAGCACGCCGCGCGGCCATCGACGACGCTGGACCGCGACGCCATCCACGTTGTGGTCAACGAGCAGATCAACGCGCGGCTGTCGCGGGACGGCGTGGTCAATGCGCTGTCGGTGACGGGTGATTTGAACCTGCGGGTGTCGGACGCGACGCTGACCAAGGTCAAGCTCAACCTGTCGGCGCAGCCGGCGCACGGCGCACAGTTCCGGACGCACCCCAATGTCGACCGCAACCTGTTCAACAGCAGCAAGGTGATCCAGATGAGCAACGTCAGCAAGGGCTTCCCCGTCAACCAGTCGGTCGGCGTGCTGCGGTGGCGGGCGGCGCCCAAGGTGGAGGACGACGCCTCGGCGGCGGGCACGCTGCCCATCAGCTTTACGGTGTGGGTCAACAAGGACGGCAACGGCAACTGCACGTTGACGGTCGAGTACGAGCTGACGGGCGGCGACACGCTGCACGACGTGGCCGTGTCGATCCCGTGCGCCGTTGAGCCGACCGTCTCGAGCTTTGACGCCAACTATGAGGTGGCCGGCGACAGCCTCGAGTGGACCGTGGGCACCGTGGACGACAGCAACGCCACGGGCGCATTCGAGTTTGACGCAGCAACGGACGACGAGAACGACTTCTTCCCGATGCAGGTCCGGTTCAGCAAGTCGACGCCGTTTGTGCCTGTCGAGGTCACCTCGGTCGAGCTCGTCGAGATGGGCGAGGACGTTACCTTTTCGAGCGAGGTCAAGTCGACGGCCGACTCATACCTCATTGAGTAGGCTGGCCCGGTGAGGGGGAAGGAAGGAGAAGGCAACAGGAGTTTAATTTTATTTGCCTTGTCCTGTCATTTTTGCTTGTTTTTGTCGTTGGATGCTGTTTGGAGCGGGCCATGGGTCATCGTGTACAGCGGGCCTGAGAGAAACCTAGAAAATTTTCGGCAACTCCGTTCGGTCCGTTTTCATTGCGTTTTTCTCTTGTGTTTTTTTGCTGGTATGTTTCCACTTTGTCGTCGTTTTCTGGGGTGACTGTGTATTTTTTGTTTCTTTTCTCTATGATCTCATAGTGTCACGGTGCAATATAGATTTAAAAAAAAAAATTAAGAGTCATGAGGTTCTGCGCAATATTCCGCGTTTCTATTCCGCATTGCGTTCCGCGTTGCGTTCCGCAATGTGCTCGACCTCTCACGTTCCGTTCTTTTCTCGAGGTGCATAAACGAGGGTGAGAAATAAAAGGGGAAATCGATGGGACGGGAGCGGAAACGAGCCCGGGAAGGATGCAGAAGAGAGGCGTCAATTTGGTCGAATGAGCAAGAATTGAGTTTTAACGTTACGCGGCAGCCTGGGCCCCAGTAGCGCAGTGCATACAGGGCACGCAGGGGCCGCGGACTTTACTGAATGTGGACTGGTTAGGTGCCCTATGGGTGCCCTGCAGGCTGCAAAGGGTGGAATTATTACAGACCAAATAGGGACTTCGTACCTGCTCGTACGCTATTCCACACACGAGATGCTCCGAATGTTGACGTCTTCTTGCTTTCGGCAGTTATTTTTGCTATTTTTACTTTTTTTTGTGGGCGTCCATCCTGACATCATTTCCATTGACACATTGCCAATTCGCCTCTTCGCCCTGTTTTTGCATTCCGGTCTTTCTCCTGTTGCTGCACTCGGCAATCTCTCCATTGTATGACTCTGGCACACAAAAATACTCCGTAATGACTGAAAAGTGACGGATCGGCGAACCAGTTTGGCCGATCTTCACGTGACAATTTTATGATTTGACGAGGCAGGTCCGAGAAGGGAAGGTGCCGGACAAGACCACAAAAGCCAAAAAGGCCAATGCGGCGTTCGAGGCTCCCGCAAAAGTTGCCAATTATAAAGAGAGGGGCCAGCTGGTCAGTCATCCTTTTTGCGGGAAATGGGTAAAAGGACGGATTGTCAACAAAAGGGTAAAATTCGAATTACACAAATAGCAGATAGCTGGCCTTCCCAAGCTACGATTACGGAGTACAAGAACACGACCCTTCCCCCTCCCCACCGCGCCTATCTCATCTCACTACCCATGTTCCGCGCTTCGCTTTCGCAAACTTTTGCCAGACCAAGCACAAGACTCGCACCTTCCGTATTCCTGTCTGCTTCGACACCCGCAGCACCCTTTGCTCCTTCCTTCCGTCGCACGTTTGCAGCTAAGCCCCTCGCAACGCAAGTTCCCAAAATGGCCACCAACACCGACGCCAAGGTCACCCTTCACTGGTGAGTTCCTGCCGTTTTTGAGCTATCCGCGCTTTCTGCACTTTCTCGGCTTTCTGCGCCTATTAAAAGCTTCATCTCCTCAATTTTCTACGCGACATACAGCTGACCATCAGGCTCAATGGCTCGCGTGCGCAGCGCATCCTTTGGCTCATGAGTAAGTTGCGCAATACGAGCATTACGATGCTGGGTGCCAGCGCGCGCAGTGTCCAAAGCAGAGGCTGTCTTCTGACGTGAGATTCTTAATTCGAAATATTCCAATGCTGACAGTGTCCCTCCTTCTTCCCGCAGACGACCTCAAGGTTCCCTACGATGTCAAGGTGTACCACCGTGAGGCCACGGGCTTTGCGCCGCCGGAGCTGAAGAAGGTCCACCCGCTCGGCAAGTCGCCGGTCATCACCATCTCTGTGCCCGGCCACGACGATGTGGTTCTCGCCGAGAGCTCCTTTATCACCGAGTACATTGTCGAGCACTGGGGCAAGGGCTCGACGCTGATTCCCAACAAGTGGCAGGAGGGCATGGAGGGCAAGATTGGCGGCGAGACGGGTGCCTGGCTGCGCTACCAGTACCTCATGGGCTTTGCCGAGGGCACCTTTATGCCCTACCTGGTGTTTGCCGTTGTTGCGTCGAGTAAGTTTCCAGCCGGGCTGCTCTTTTTTTCATCATTTTCTTTTCCTCAGTGGTGACTCATGCTAACATTGCAACAGCCCTCAAGTCCAACCAGGTCCCGTGGTTTATCCGCCCCATCTCGGCCGGCATCGCCAACAAGATCACCAGCACCTTCATCATGCCCAACACGCGCCGCAACCTGCAGCTGATCGAGTCGTTCATTGCCGAGACTCCGGCAGGTGCCAGCGGCGAGGGTTTCCTCTGCGGTGGCCTGACGGCTGCCGACATGCTGCTCAGCTACCCTCTGCTGGCTGCCCGTGCCGGTCTCGACGCGACTGTCTGGGAGGGTGGCTCTTTCAAGGCCGAGTTCCCCAAGACTGACGCCTACCTCGACCGTCTCTCATCGCAGCCCGGCTACCTCGAGTCCATCAAGAAGATTGAGGAGATTGACGGCAGCAAGTACACTCTGCTGATGACTCCCAACGGCAGCAGCAACTAAGCAGGGCCGTATCTTGCATCTTCCCTGTGTACCTCTTATCTTTCCGTTTACTGTACAATCATTGTGTGCGCAATCATCTCATGTACAAACATCTCCAATTTGATACCATTTGAGTTTGACCTATTCTTTTTCGCTACATCTGACGCAGTGAACTATTTTATGCCTCATTATTTTGCCCTTCTTTTTGGCTCTCCTGCCTCCATCGCGCGCACCTTCCCGACTTTTTTCCACCTCGCAGAAGAGTGGAGACAAAGGAATGCGCTAAGATGGAAATCGCACCCACGTCACCGAAAATCTCAATTCTCCTACGTCAGTAATCTTTTTTTTTTTTATCTACTCCGTATCAAGACGCTTTCGTTACCGTCGCTCTCGCCATGTCTCACTGCAATTGCAAACGTACAGGTTAAAGTTACGAATGCGCTCCCAATGGGTGGGCATTACAGATTGATTCCTCCACACGGTGGGCCACTTTCCGCAGAGAATTTAGAGAACTGCAGGTATTCCCGCATCTCAGATTACCCGTTCCCCGGAAATAGTCGTAGGGTACGTACCTTCCCTGGTAGTCAGTCGCGCCTGCGCTCGGGTGTGCCTGCCGTTATCCATTCTTGGCTCGGTTTTTAGTTGTATTTTTTCGCGCGCCTCGCTTTTTATAAGATGCATCTTATACCTTGTCTTGTTCCCTAGACGGAGCTACGCCTGTCAGAATGGAAGCGTGCAAGCTCCGGTCCATCCGGCGCTCCTTCCGCCACAATTCCGTAAGATACATTAAAAAACAGCATGTTGTAAATGGGGGTGCATCGCTCCTTCCCTTTCCCGCATTCCAAATTCTTGTCTATTTTTGCTCCTTCCACACGGACCACTTCTTCCTCTTTGCCTATCCCATCTACGGAGTACCTGCCTACCTATTCCGTACTCCGTATGCTTTTTTTCTCTCTCTTCTCCCTTCCATTTTTTTCTCTTTTTACATAAGCTCACGCCTCTCTACTCCGTACGCTTTCCCCGTGTTTCTCACTCACCACCATTGTGTGCCCGGCTTACCTGCCATTAGTACACACCTCTCCAGACACACAAACGCAGGGAGAAAAGCTTAAAACCTTCTTTTTGCTGCTCACATCCCAACGTCGTACTCCCGTACTTCGATACTGAGAGCTACGTACGTGCAGCACTGCCGCACTGCCGCATTGCCGCACAACACCATTTCTCTTGTGCCCGACGCCCTATTTTCGATACAACGTCATTGGCTCGCACGCCCGCCAAGACGTCTTTTCTCTTGTCGATTTTTGGCTTACACTGTTTCCAATTGATTACACAATGCCGGCGACGCCCCAGGAGGGTGCTGCCGGCCACGCCGGTCAAGATGGGCGGGGGCAAGAGAAACGAGAGGAGCGACAGGAGCGACAGGAGCGACAGGAGCGACAAGAGCGACAAGAGCGAGAGATGCGAGAAGAGCGGGGTGAACAGCAGGGCAGTGCTGGACAAAATCACGACAGCTCCAGTGCTATGATCGTCAACGGATCTGGCAGCCGAAGCCCGGATAAGCGGCAACAACAACAACAACAACAACCACCGTCACCGGCCGCCGAGCCTCACGAGGACGATGTGAGCATCTACGGCGAGGAGGACGATGCTAAATCGTTTATCCTCCCCGCCATCAGCCCCGAGGCTGTCCGTCTCTCGTCGGCCAAGACTCCTGCTGCTGAAAAGGCCATGGCCATGCAGGACGCGATCAACAGCACCCCCGGCGGAGGCTACTTTGATGCCCGGAGGCCGGCCGGGCCGGCCAAGCTGCACAAACTGGCCCCTCCGGACGCATCAATGGCGACAGCTCCGGCTACGGCCCCGTCGACCTCGCCGCCTCGGCAAACAGCCATGGCGTCCGTCTTCCAGCCGTCGTCACGCACGCGCCGGTCGTCCTCGGCCGGCTCCGATGCCCTCAAGCGCATCTCCAAAGCGTTCCCGTCCCTCTCCTTTCCCACTCCCAGCAAGTCCTTCCTCAACAACATCAGCACTCCCTCGTTCTTTTCCTCCGGCAGCAACGGCAGCCACAACGGTAATGGCAATGGTAATGGCAATGGCAATGGAAATGGCACTGCGACTCCTTCGCCACCGCAGCCGGCATCGCACTCGTCATGGAAAATCCCACAGCGAGCTCTGTCGACGTCCATAAGGCCGAGAAACGGGCCATTGGCAAATCACCCCCACAGGCAGACCATGCATATACCCCCGACAGCAGCAGCAGCAGCAGCAGCAGCTTCAGCAGTAGCTGGAGGCGCATCGAGGCGCCCGTCGCTGCAGCGTCCCGCCTCGTTCTCGTCGCAAAAGTCGCTCGGCCTGCGTCGCTCCAACTCGGAAGACCTGCCGCTCTACCACACCCTGTCGCGCGCATCGTCGTACGGCGACAAGGGCGAGTTTGACCACGTCCACGAGCAGGTCAACTCGCGCGTCAAGGCCATCCTGGACAGCTTCGACCTCAAGCTGCCGCAGCTGCCCAGCTTCCTGGATGCCCGCGGCAGCGCTACATCGCTGTCGCGCGAACCACCGTCTCCACTGGACGCAGCCCTCGAGTCGCTGACGGGCGACATTGTGATTCTCGGCGGCTATCGCGGATCGGTTCTTCGCTCGGCCGAGCCGCCGCACCGCCAGCTCTGGGTGCCCGTCAAGGTCGGCCTCAATATCCGGCAGGTGAACATGGAGGTGGGCCTCGACCCCGAGGACGAGGACAACATGCCGCAGACCATTTTCCCCTCGGGCATGCTCAAGAACATTGGCCCTGTCGACATCTCGCGACGCCTCTTCAAGAAGCTGCAAGAGTGTGAGAATGCCCGCAAGGGACTGCTGCGGGTGCACGACTATGGCTACGACTGGCGGCTGAGCCCGCACAAGCTGTCCAAGGAGCTGGCTGATTTCGTGGCCAGCCTTCCGAGCAACCAGGCCCATGTGCCCGCGGCCAAGCGAGGCGCCATTGTCATTGCCCACAGCCTCGGCGGTCTCATCACGCGCCACGCCGTCAACCAGCGGCCCGATCTGTTTTCGGGCGTCATCTACGTCGGCACGCCGCAGCGCTGCGTCAACATCTTGGGCCCGCTGCGCAACGGCGACGCCGTGCTGCTGAACGAGAAGGTCCTGACGGCGCAGGTCAACTTTTCGCTGCGGACGACGTTTGTCTTTCTGCCCGACGACGGGTTCTGCTTTGTCAACAGCAAGAACCCCGAGGAGGAGTACCGCGTCGACTTTTACAATGTCAACGACTGGCGGCAGTACCGGTGGTCGCCGTGCGTCGGGTCGGCCGCGCTGCCGCCGTCGACGCCCTGGACGCCGCCGGACCCGATCGATCCCAGCCAGGCGCGCGCGCATTCGTATCTCGTGCGCACGCTGGCCGACACCAAACGCTTCCGGGCCGAGCTGGCGCACCGCCCGGAGCACACGGCGGCCAACAAGTACCCGCCGCTCGCTGTGATCTACGGCAAGGGCATCCCAACCGTGTACGCGGCGCGCGTGTCCAGCCGCGAGGCGATTGCCTGCACCGACGCCTACGACGACCTCGTCTTCCGGACGGGCGACGGTGTCGTGCTGGCGCGCGAGGCGCTGCTGCCTCCGGGCTACGACTATGTGCGCGACGGCTACGTCAGCACGGACCGCGGACACGTCAGCATGCTGGGCGACCTGCACGCCGTCGGTCGCGCCCTCGGTGCCATCGTGCGCGGCCGCCAGAGGGGCATCGGTCTTGGTGTCAGTGCGGCAGCAAAGACAGGCATGATGTCATCGCCGCCAGCCCCACGGCGCGAAGTAGGCCAAGTAGTGGAGGCATAGGTCAGCATGATCTCGAGCGATTTTTTTGAATTTCTTTTCGAGATCTTCTTTTTGCCATCTTCTTGTCTATCTTCTCTGTCTTTTGTACCATAGACCAAGTTAACAGCATAGCCATGGAATACTGAATATTAAATACCTATTGAATATTGGATATTGAATTTGTGATTACATTATGTGGTACTTTCATGGAAGAACATAGAGGTAAATATGAAAAAGAACCAAAGTGTAGGTCGTCCCTTACCGCCGCAGAACAAATGTTCTCATGTGCAGCGAGGGCGCCAACTTGGTATCTCTGTGGTATGCGGCATGCCGGCCATGTCCATGTCCTCCTACGCGGACAGCCCGGACCGATCTGCGACACCGTGCATTGCTGCTGCTGTTGGTGCTGGTGATGTTGCTTCCTGTCTTGCCTCTCACGCGCACGGCCATGTGGTATCCTGACGCGGCCGACTTGGGACGGTGTGCCAATGTAGTCGTTGTCATTGTGTCGCGTTCCAAGTCGACAGGAGACTTGCCCTTTCTCTTGACAGCTTGGATCTGCCATTGTGGAGGCATCCAGTCGGGATAGTCGTGGCAGACACGCCGCGTTGCTTCATGCAGCAGCCGGCAGAGTCTGTTTTGTGCCGCCGCCGTGGCCGGGGCCGTCTCAATGGCCTTTTCAGAAGCTGACGAAGAAGACGACAGCGAAGACGAGAACAATGTCGACTCGGTATCGGTGGCGTCCTCGCCACACGGGACAATGACCAGCTCGCTCATATTCGGCACACGTATGCGCAGCTGGTGCAGCACATCGACAGCATAGTTGATGACAATCTGCTCGCGGTCAAAGGCAAACGGCGTGGCCGGCGAGTCGGGCGGAGACACG
Source organism: Intubia oerlemansii (assembly GCA_020002355.1). Lineage (NCBI taxonomy): Eukaryota > Fungi > Ascomycota > Sordariomycetes > Ophiostomatales > Ophiostomataceae > Intubia > Intubia oerlemansii. The sequence continues at coordinate 40,046 of JAGKRZ010000044.1, forward strand.
AGACCACCGCGAAAGACGGCCTCGCTGAGCGCCACGCGCCGGATCATGGCCAGCTCGGCCGGATCGGCCAGGAGCAGCAGCGTGCGCAGCTGGGCATCGGCCACCATGTACCCCCGACGCGGGCCAAAGTAGACGATATCGCGGGCCGGGTCGAGAAAGAGATGGCCCGGCTGGTGGGCGAGGCCAAACATGAGGCGATAGTGGCGCAAAGCCTCGGTGCGGGATTCATGGCAGATGTGTAGGTTGACGGGCATCGGCGCAGGCGAAGTACACCATCCAGATGAGTGGCTCGATTGGCTCGATCCCGAAGCCAGGTGGCGCTTTGTCGAGCTCGGCCTCGACACGGTAGATGGCAACACGGGGGACGGTGACGACGGCGGCGGCGACTGTGCCCGAAGACTGGACTGTGCTCCGCAGCGGACGGGCACCATGCGAGGAGGCGGGAGGTTCAGAGCCCATATTCTAAGACGCAGCTCGGTTGGGAGAGAGGAGAAGAGATGCTAGAAAACAAACAAGTTAGATGAAAGGAAGAAGAAAATGATAAGTTGGCACGCCTGCTTTAGTACTGGACGTACAAAGGAGTCGAGATGTGTCGGTCTTGACTTGGCCGTGGGTGGTCCGTCGGTGCCGTCCATTTTGGTTTCCTTTTGTTTTTGTTTTTGTTCGTCGGCTTTTTGGAACGCTGTCTGAGAACCGGTAAAACAAATCACGGATCACGGATCACGGATCACGGATCACATTCTTCTTGTGTTTTTTGTGCTCTCGTCCCTCGTGGCAAAACCGAGGGAAAGCGCCTCTTTTTAAGAACAAGGCCATACGCTCATGGTGCTTCCTTTGCTACACAAGGCACAAGGGCCCCGTGAAAGAGCGACGCCGGTCAGCTAGGGGTGTACAATAGCATAGGCATGTAGGTGGATGATGGAAAGGGTGAACAGACAAGAGCAGGGAACGGGGGCGTGTCAAGAAGAGTGAGGCAAGGTATGTACGGAGTATGGAAGAGCAGGCAGAGTGGAAAGTCAAGTCACCTCAGCCAGAGTAATCCGTAGGTAGGTGTTGGGCGTAATGAACCCGAAAAGAATGAAATAAAATTCCATTTATTTGAATAATTTCCAAAGAGGAAAAGAGGCGGCAAGCGAGGTACACAAGGTGGGCCAATCGTGCAGACAGCAAAAAAAAAATAAAAATAAAAATAAAAATATAAATAAAAGGGTGTACCTAGCTGTGTCGACCGGCCTCTAGCTGTTTTCGTATTTTGTGGCTTAAAATTTCATTTACATACTATATTCCGTTACATTACCTGTTTTCTGTTCCGCAGAGACCACAACAGTCGTCACGGTGGGGTGGGAAACCGCTCGCCGGAAGGGTTGGGGGATGGCATGACGAGGGAGGACAAACCAAACCAAACCAAAAAAAAGGGGGACCACAGGCAGATTGGGACGGGAAGAAACGAGATCGACGGAGATGGGGGAGGAGGAGGGGGGCACGGAATGGAGAGAAATGGTGGTATGTCTTGTGCCGGTGAGGTTTCACATTTCAGATAGCCAGAAGCACGCACCCGTCGGTCTCATTGGGGAAGATTGGACAAGATTGGAGAGGGGGGGGGGGAGAGGGGGGAAGAGAATGGGAGAATGGCAATCGTCCGTCCCAGTGTCTTGCTCGTTTATCCGTGCTTTCCCGCTGTTTCCGCGCGTTTCTTGTTTCCTGTCTCATGGATCACCACCCCCCTCCCCCCCTGCCAGCATCGTGTCTGCATGAGGTGGACATCATGACTGCCGTACTGCTCGACCAGTGAAATACTGACATACTTGTTCCGTAAGAGTCGTGGACCAGGAGCGCGGATGGTCTTGTTTGTGCTGCGCATGTCGTGGGATGGTTGCACGCTACTGGTCTGCAGCGGTGTGACGGGTTTGGCGAATGCTGTGGAGCAGACAGTCTTTATGTATTTCTTTTCCGGTTCAAGGATGATCAGGCTGCTGGGAGAGATGCAGTGAGGGTGTGCGGGAGAAGGATGTGGATGAGTGATGGGGTTGAGACGGCCGAGAAGAAAAAGCTGAGGGACGAAATACAAAGGTCGTGATGATGGCATTCGGGGAAGGAACGAGCAGAGCGGGAAGACGGCAGCAGCAGGGAAGGCGCTGCGGGTGTCTAGACCCCTTTCATTTTTTTAATCAACTCTAAACAATCCATGCGATTGCTTGCAGGACGCGGCACGACGTCTCGCCACGACTTGGAGGAGAGAAGGCGTATGATTGATAGGTGGAGGGAACGATGGAACAGGGGGGGGCGGGGGATGCCGTGATGTAGCTCCTGCAGGAAATGCATCGACGTGCAGCAGGGTCTCGCTGGACATCCGTTTTTTCCTTTCCCATGCTTTGTCCAATTTCCGTTATTCCGCTCTCTTCTCCTCATCTCGTTCCTTCTCTTTCCGTCTCTTGGGTCTCTTCTCGTCCGACGGAAGGAGCGATCCCAGCAACGCGGACATGGGACACGACAGTGCTGCACGAGGAAGGAGCGAACGAGCACCAGCCCGTTTTTTTCCGTATTCTCGGGCGAGTCATGCGCGTGGACGATGCTGTGACCAGCTGATATATCGCTGTGACCTGTCATTTTGATTTTGAAATGCCGAAAAGTATGCTAAAAAGGGGTGTGCTTTGCTGCTTGTCTGGTTACGGAGGTCCTGGTCATGACGCGGCCTGCTGTATGAATTCAATGTCAATCGGTAGTGCTGCGTAATATCTTTGCATTTAGGTGAGCTTTTCTACTCGGGGTCTTTGTTGTTTCGATTTCGTTTTGTTGCATCTTTTTCTTGCTTTCCAGCCTCGTAGTTATCGAGTCACCTTCTCCCTATGTTGGCTGTCAATGTACTACTTGCCATCTCGCAATCGCTTGTATTCCTTCGGATACACACAGTTGTCATCGTACACGGACACTGGATGCCGCCGGCCACGAGAAACACTTCTCGCTTCCCTCCGGCTGGGGCTGTTTTGAGTAACGTCATGGGTCTGCGTGCCAATCACGGCCGGTGCAAACAAGGAAATACAGCTCGTTTCATCTGGGATGAAATTGCCACATATTGCTCGAGGCAGTCTACAACATTCTCTCGTGGTAGAGTCAAGTGAAAGTGCATTTTAAATTCGAAAAGAAAAATGGTCCTTCTCGCAAGCACAAAAAGCAATCGAGACCAAGAAATATAGCAAAAATAACAAAAAAGTGCAAATAAAAAAAATCAAAAAAGTGATGAGAGTGGGACTTGAACCCACGCGGATTGCTCCATAGGAACCTTAATCCTACGCCATAACCAACTCGGCCATCTCACCATAAGACGTTATTGAATGGTTCTAGGCTTCGCGCTATATAAGCGTCCATACCTATGCACGTGACCTGGACGTTCCCCTCACTTGTCCTCCATCCCTTATGCAAAGGCCGTCACATATGCAGCCTCACGTCAAACAGACGTCTCGCATAGATGAACGGGATCCCCAGCGCTTATATACTCTGTAAACCGCGGTATTATGTCCCGTGTTGTTGATTGTATGGACGGGCGGGATTGTCGCGTGGGAGCGCCTGCACCACCCTTTTGCCAATGCTTTTTAGCGTCCGCCCGCAATGATTGGCGGGCAGCCCCTGTTGTAAGCGCCAAGCTAGCAGAAAACGGCAAGGCCAATGTCTCGCTACAGGCCACTTACACGGCGCCAGAGGCAGCTAACAGCCAGTTTAAGCTCAGCCAATGAAAATACAGCGTCTGCTCTTCACGTCTCGTCTCGACGCCCTGCTTTGCTTTGCCGTTATTTCTTGCATTTAGTCCCATCCCTTCGGATCCCTTTTGTTATTTCTTTTTTTTATTCTGCTTTGCGGGGCGAGACACTGTACTTTGTCCGGTTCTATTTATGGTGCGAGCACAAGGCGCGTAGTGCTGCAGATCAAAAGAGTCAAAACCCGCCATCGGAAGTACGGGCGGTTAAGCAATAACGGGCAGTCCAACAACAATGATAGGTAACAACGGAAAATAAATGTCTGCATGAAATGCTTTATTTGAAGAACCCCGGATCCGGTTCATCTGCCTTTATTCTGATCATCGTCGACCTCACTCGTCACCCTCTATTTTATTTCTCCTCCATTTTGAGCCGGCCTCCTTGTTCCTGGTGAACTTGTCTCTCCTTATTTTGTCCTCTCTCACTCGCACTTTGCTTGGTTTTTTCTTCCTTTTTTTTCTTTCTTGTCTTACTACAGTCCATTTTTTTTCATCATGTCTGACAAACGTGCTGGTTCATCGATCGAGTTTGAGGTCAGCTCTCACGACCTCCATCTCCAGACCAAGATTCGCTCGCTCGGCCGCCTCGATGCTGTTCGTGCCGGCACGACTCTCCTTGCCCTCCTCATCGGCCTTATCGATATCGGCATTGCCGGCAACAGCATCCGCATCTACAACAGCACGCAGTCCCGCTCGGCCGAGTGGCTGTCTGTGTGGCCCAACGGTGTCGGCCTGCACTTCTCCCCGACCGTGGGCCTCGTCGTCGGAGCTGCTCTCATCGTGCTGGCCAACCTCGTCGCCCTCACCAGCCACCACCGTGTCGTCCGCACAAAGCTCTCCTCGCTGCGTGTCCACACTCCGCTGACGTTTGTCAGCCCCTTTATCGGCCTCATCGGCGCCATCGTGGCCGTCGGCCTCTTTTACTCGGCTGACCGGTCGACCACGGCCGACACTCTCCTCAGTTGGAGCTGCCGCTGGACCCATCTGCTCAGCACCACCTCGGCCGTGCCGCCCTTTACCGATCTGTGCCGCTCCAGCCGCGCCGCCATCGACCTCGCCATCGTCCTCATCCCCCTCGAGCTGATTGCCATGGGTCTGGCTGGCTGGCAGCTCAAGGTCGAGCGCTTCACAGAGGCCTATGCCCACGCCACGAAGACGGCAAGCCCTGTCGTGGCATGAGTTACTTGATAGTGTGACAGGGATCATACTACGCAAAAACAAAAACAAAAAAAAAAAAAGGAAGAAAGCCGATGTCAAATAACCCGTCTCTCTCCTGAAACCTTTACTCTCAACCTTCCGCCATATTCGTCTGTCCTCTCCTCTTGCATCCGTTTTGTACAATATACCCGTGTGACTTGCTTGTGCTCTCCCACCTTTTTCACGTCTACCTGTCTGTCTTTGATTCACTTTTCTACCAATTGGATTATTTCGTTTAATTGTCACTCCTTCATTGTCTGATCGGATTCTGTTGAGCTTGCCCAAAAAATATAAATAATTTGGAAAACCTAAAATTGGTAATAAAGAATGCCTTCTGAGTGGTATTTCTGCCAACTTTTTCGCCACAAAAACGGCTGTGCATTGCGGATGAAACTTGCACATGCCGCTACCCGGTGACAGCCACGTCTCAGTCTCACGATACCCTTACCCGTCCCATAGATACAGTAGGTAGCATTCCGTCTCTTCTTCTCCCCCTTTCAATGAAGCCCTCTCCCTTCATGAGAACAGCTTCGTGATTAGGTCGGGCACCGCTTCTTCGTTGTATCTTACGTCAATTCTGAACTCTCGTCTCCCTCTATATATTTGTTCACTGCGCCATGGGCATCTTCCCCCTTTTCAATTATGATTTTGTGCAAGCCATCTTCACCACAGCGCCTCTGCCAGGTACAAGATACATGTACCACGTCAGTGGCAGCTCCCTCGTGTAACACGGCCAAAAAAAAAAAAAGTGGCAGCACCTTCCGTTTTCCGCTTTGCCGTTTGCTTTATCTTTGGCTTGGTTTGCTAACGCCCGCTCTGTCTTGCTCAGATATTGTGAGCTGTCCTCTTCTTCTACTCTTCCTTCCTCATCTTCGCTCTCTGTCCTTTTCATACTTCCTTTCTGCGGTTCGGCATTAAGAAATCATCACCATGGCCAGCAACGGAGCTCCAGCCGTCCACGATGGTGCTATCACGAATGGGAATGCCATCAAGGCTCGACCAAAAGCACGTGACACGGTTCACGAGAATGTCGTCAACGAGAAAGACCAGGCCTTGGTTCAGATACTGCCTTGCACCTTCCCAGAAAGCCCATCTCGGCCCCAAACGGCAAGCACGACCGGAACGGCAGCCACGGGAACGACGGCAGGTCGGTCGTCTTCTCTTCGAGGACTGTCTTTTGCCCAGAGGGCCCTCCGAAACAGCACACGATCCTCGCCATCGACAGCACCCCTCTTCGTAGAGGGAGATGATCACCTTCTCCGAGACATTCGTCGTGCGCCGCCGGGTGATCCTCCGCTTCTGTCGTCGGGCAGCAAGAGCCTCCGCAAAAGGTCAAAACGTCAGTCCTCCAGAGGCGGCCATGGAAATGAGCCCTCTGCGGCAGCCAATGGCCACAATGATGGCGACGCCGCCGCTGCATATCAAAGAATGGACAGCATCGACGAGGCCACGGCTGCTGCTCACCGTCGACGCAGCCAATACTTTGAGGACGCCTTTTCCACGCGGGGTCCCATCGACATGCGAGGCACATACGCGGCCGCTCCATCGACAGCATCGTCGGCCCTCTTATCCTCCTCCTCGTCGTCGTCAACGGCTGCGGCAGCCGCCCGCGCTCGTGTCCGCGGTGAAGCCTTGGTCCTGGCGCAGCTGCAGACCAACGTCTTTGTCGGCGACGAGCTGACCTTTGTGGCCGAGCTGGCGGCACACCTGGCCACGCGGTACCAGCGGCCTCTGTCATCCGTGGCCGTCGTGCTCCAGCACAGCCTCTGCATCTGTTTTGGCGGCACGTCCGAGGCCGCCTACGTGCTGTCTATTTCTGCCCTGCCGTCGCTCCTGCAGCCCGCCACAAACAAGCGCAATGCCGCCCTCATCCAGCGGCATCTCCACGAAGCGCTGGGCGTCGTTCCTGCGCGCGGATACATTCGCTTTGTCGATGCCCCCGATGCCAATCTTGCCTACGCAGGCACAACCGCCATGGGCCATGCCGACGAGCTGGCTCGGAGTTACGGACACGGCCAAGCCAGTGCGGCCCATGAGCACCGTCGTCATGAAGAGCAGGGCGACCTGTCCAGCGGACTGGGCAGCCGCAAGTACAAGGCTGTGCGGAAGCTCAGCGTCAGAGTGAGTCCCTCATCTTTTACACTGGCAGCAATCCGGAATTCTTTGCAATATACTAAAATGGTGTTCCAGAGTCTCGCCAGTTTCCGCTCGCCATCTCCAGCTCCGGGTGAAGGCGCGCCAGCATCCAATGCTGCCAATGACGTCAAGGAAGGTGATCATGCCTCAAAGGTACTGCCTGCCATCCCAGAAAAGTCTTTCAGGAACCAGCCGAATGGCAATGTGCATGGTGGCAAAGAGAGCAATCCTCTATCGGCAGTCGCATCTGTCAACGAGAGTCATACATCGGCATCATCTCCGGCCAAGGACAAGACCAGTCGGCTATCCAACTTGTCCATTATGATGAATGGCAATGGCAGCCCCGCAGCCACCCATAACGGCATAAAGGAGGCGCAGAAGCAAGCATCTCTCCATACCACGCCTCTTCTGGAATGGCCTGATGCGTCACCCAACCGGCGTGCCCGGCGTGCAAAGAGTTTCGTCGCTACCCTCTTTGGGAGAGGCAATGGTGATGAATAAATGTGGCACAGAATATTCACATATCACATCACGATCACAGCAGACCTCGATGATCGGATCATTTGAATTCACACACAAACGATAGACCAAGGGTATTGGAGGACGGGATACGCGAGGAGACACAAAGGAGAATAAATGAGAAATAGGTACGGAAAGACACAAAAATAGGTTGCCACCGGGCCCCGGAACCATTTGGGTTTGCTGGGTATCATGGGACAAATATTAAGAAAAAGAGAGACCGAAGAGACGAAAGAGGATAAGAATAGGACAAAGTAAAAATAAGAACGACGCACGCCAATATATAGACCTTGTATGCCTTTGTATATCTTGCCACCATAAAAACGACCCCTTGTCCGTCCCCCATTACTTGGACACATTCCTCGCATTAAAAGGATCCATATTTTGTAAGAATGTCAGGAAGAACGCAAAGGAAAATTGTATGGTATTGTAGCTAAGGACATTGGGGTGACGGGTGAGGGATGTTTAGAATAGTAAGAAGGATGTGTATGCTTCTTCCGTATGGGATAATCGAAAGATGGACAGAAGAGAGAACAAATAATAAAACAGGAGACTACCAGGCCCCGAGTTTTTGTGTTTTTGGTGATCGGGACCTGGCCAAATCAAACGGGGAAATGAATAAAAGAAAATGCCACAAAAAATTTAAAGCGCAGAGAGAAAAAAAAAATTGAGAACAAGATGCCAAAAAAAGATTGTTAAGGACAGTCGTGAAAGAGAGGTATAATCGCTGCGTAGTTGGGCGGAATGAGAAAAAAAAAAGAATAAACGAAGCAACACAAGTGGCAGGCACTCGCAGAGAAAGAAGAAAAAACAACGAGGTTGTTCTTTTTTGTTTCTCGTGAAGAAAGGATAGGTTCGACACTGCCTGTGCTCGGTGGTGACAGAGAAAAGAAGAGACGGCACCTCAAAAGAGGACGCAACGTTTCTCTCTCCGGGAAGGCGAGATCGACTCGAAAGCCATGGTGTATCGGGGGAAGGGTGTGAGCCACTTGGGGAGGGAGGTCGTTTCATAAGACATTATTTTAGGACGGATGCGCAAAGCCAAAAAACCTGTAAAAAAGAGACAACAAAAACGCTTTCTTGGTTTTCTTGGATCGAGGCGACAGCAAATAAACACAACGAGAGGAAAAAAAAAACACAGTGTGTCCAAAGGGTCGCCTAGATCATGTGACTACCAGGGCCGCCGGGAAGGCTGGTAGATGCGCCTTCTGTCGAGCTGTCGCCCTCAATTGTCTTGCGCCAGTGCTCTGGCAGGCAGACACAGACAAGCGGGAAAGCCTTGATCTCGCCGCTGACGGCAGGCGATGTGTCACGGCCACGGCCTGACGTGTTGGACACGCCGCTGTCACGCTGGGCCTGGCGTCTAGCCTCCCACTCGTCTGCGCGCTCCTCCACCATAACACCCGTAGCCCAGCCGTCGTCCCAAATGCCCACAACCTTGAGCATGTCGCCACGCTCCAGCGTGAACTCGTCGGCAGCACGCGGCTGGTACGCCCAGAGAACAGCAACACGGTCGCCCGGGTGGATCTCGTCTTGCGAGTAGTAGTCCTTGAAGAAGGGCAGCTGCTCCGACTGCTGGCTGGCAAGGGCCTGCGGGGACGACATGCCACCGCTCGATGGCGACTGCGGGTCCTCGGTGGCCAGGACGGAGCCGCTCGACAGCGAGCCGTTGCGGCGGCCGGTTGTCGGAGGCGGCCGCAGGATGCCTGTCCGGTGGTCCGAGTCGGGGCTGTCGTTGTAGCCATCCGAAGACGAGTTGTCGCCGCGGCGTCTGCTACCAGGAGTCATCGTGTAGCCAGTCGCGCCACGGGCGGACGAAGTACCGGCAGAAATGGCGCGGCCGTGCATGCTGGGCACCTCACGGACATCGTTGGGACCCTCCAGTGCCGACATGCGGGCAATGCGGCCACCAGGCAGGACCCCGAACGGCTGGTTGGCGTGCGACGAGGAGCCTGCCGTGTGAGAAGACATCTGGGGACCGGGGCCCTTTCTCGAGGGGGTTGGCTGGTTGAAGATGCTACCATCTCGGCTGCCTAGCCGCTTGCGCTTGCGCATCGTGGTAAGGGCCATAAACACCAGAGCAGCAATAAGAGCAACACCTGCCACAGAGCCAACGACAACGCCGGCAATGGCACCGCCCGACAGACCATGGTGAGCAACGGGAACAACACCGTCGCCCGTAGCGTTGTTTGACGCAGTAGCCGAGGGGGACGCAGTGAACGTCAGCGTCGAAGTGATGGTGGGCAGAACCACGCCTTTGCAGCGGCTCTCGGCATTGGAGTTGAAGCAGCAGGTATCTGTCGAGTTGATGCCACCGGAGGAGCAGTAGGAGCAGAGACCAACCGTGCTGTTGCCATAGCCGCAGTTGTCGGGCTCGTTGTTGCTGCCGGGAATGCAGGCGCTGGAGAGGGCGCTGTCGGGGGACGAGCAGGTCACAAAGTCGGAGCGGATGAACTGGACGGCATCGGAGCTAGCAGACGAGCACAGATCCCGATCATCGACAATGTACAGCTCGCTCTCGGCAAACTGGGCGCAGGTGTCGGCGCACAGAGGCTGGGAGTTGGCGGCTGAAAGACCACAGGCCTTGACTGATGACTGCACGATGGCGCTGCAGATCGTGCTCGTGAGGAAGCGAGGGTACAGATTGCTGGTGTTTTTCAAGTCAATGCCGCTGCATCCTATGCGGTTTTGAAATCTAGACGGTTGGTCAGCAAAATGGGGCAACAAGGGAATGTATTCTCATGTTCATTAGCATCACGTACTGTTCTTTAATAAAGGTCGTCTCGACGTAGAGACCCAGGCCGGCATCAAAGTCGTCGAGGTTCGAGACGAAGTTCAAAAAGTCACTAAGAATTAGAAGCTGTGCAACAAGACGACGAGAAGAAAAATAAAAATAAATAAAAGTAAAAAGTAAAACAGCAACCGCCCTCATGTCGCAGACTTACTATTGACTAGCAGCGGCTGCCGGCGAGATCGATGCCGATTGAAATGCTGGGCAACGACTCGAACCCTTCAACGAGAAGCAGTCCGACATGATGTGCAGCGATCACACACAAAACCGCGCGGGCGCGATTTTGCTGTGTTGTCGTCGGTGGTGAAGCGGCGGGCGTTGAGCAGCAGAATGCAATGTCGTGCCACGCGAGGTTGACCGAGGGCCGAAGCTGGGCGTCAAGCGACGCAGATCGAGAGAGAAATGGAATGGAAGATTGTCGAAACGATTTTGTCTAGATTGGCTCGACCAGCATTTCTCGGGAATGTAGACGACGATGCAGATCGCGACGGGATGGCGTTCTTCTGCGGGGAGATGCGAGCCGCAGTGACCGCACTTTAGACGCAAGGGATGCGATACACACACAACCACACAACCACAAATCGATAATCGAGAAGAAAGATATCGAAAGATCGAAAAATAAAGGCGTGCCGATGGTGCAGATGTCGATCAGCAGCGAGGCAAATAGGAGTCGACGTCGATGTTGTCCAGCTGCACCGTCGTGAGAAGAAAAGGGGGTTGAAAAAAAGAGCGTGAATGGATGTCGACGAAATGGTCGGTCCGGAGAGAAAGCGAAGCACAAACAAAGAGCGAACGACGAAAGAAAATGGCGAGAAGGCGAAGAGGTCCGAAGAGAGAAAAAAACGAAAGGCGGCCAGGCGAGGAAAGATCAAACAGCAGGCGCCTCCGCGGGAGAGGGAGATCGAGGAGGAGGAAGGAGCAAAAAATCGGCACAGGAGGAAGGAGGAAGGAGATGGCCTGTGTTCGCGTGAGACCGAGAGCGAGAGAGCAGAGAGGGAAGGTGCAATGGGGTGCGCTTGGGCAGGAGCGAGGTTTTTCGTGACAGGGTTCTTTCCCAGTTCAAAATGGCGGAAAAGGGTACGGGGGTACAACGGTATACAAGGGAAACGCGGTCGGAAATGACCCTGCAAACAAATGGCCGGGCGTGAAACAACGCCTGTAGTCTTTGCTCGTACTCGTAATAAGATAGCTACCGTATGTAAAAAGTACCTGCAATACTACACGACGCAGGCACAGGAAAGAAGAGAGAAGAAAAAAAGCACGCACAAAAAGGCCAAAAACAGAGGGCAATGGCAGGGTCCCTGCCCCCGGAAGGAACGGTAGTGGCAGGGGAGAGGGGCAGAAAAAGGCACGATGCTACCAAACGCAAAAGGGGCCGTTCTCTCTGACGAGGAAAGAGCGACCCATGTCCGGAGCCTTTTGTACAGGTACAACCATTTAGCTTGTATCATCTACCACACTCTTGTATCTCTACTCTCTACTTGCCAGGGGAAACGGCTTTGGGCGGCCACGCTAGCCAAGTGGGGAAAGGTCAATATCGAAGTAATAAAAAAAAGGGACACTGGGGACCACAACCATGCCCGAGTGGGATTAGCGCCAGTGCGCGGGGCGCTGCGAGCATCGACAAGGCCTTGCAGTCGCTGCGCGTCGAGAGCAAGCAATGCGAGTACCCAGTACGTTAACTTTTGAGATTCTACGTTAAACATGAGCTCTATTTTGGCGCCATACATGTACCATATACATTCATGCACTAAAGCTTCGTCGCGTTGTGGCAATGGTGACGAAAAACGCACATGGAAAGATACGAGCTCGCGCAGAAACAATATGGAATGCGGCAGCTCAATAGGAAGGATGGAATATTCATGGCCGCGTCGGGCTGAACAGATGTTTTTTTTTTTTTTTTTTCATCAGTCTTTTTATCCCAAGCGCGGGCAGCCTTCCTAACACAGCAAAAAAGGCACTTTTCGCCAGAGGTCGCCAGAGGTCGCCAGCAAGTCTCCCAAGTGTCTCATTCTCCAATTCTCGAACTTTTCTAGAGCAGGCTTTTTTTGGCGTGGCTCGCACCTCCGTTGAAAATTGACAAGGCATCTTCCCTGGCGACGGTTTACGGAGTACGACGAGTGTCTTGCCTTGTCTGACTGGCACCAAACAGCCCCCAATTTGGGCGTGTTTTTTTTTCCACTGATCAATAAAAGTTTGCGGGAAGTCAACTGATCAGCTTTGTTTGACAAGTTTGAGAGGGTCCGTCTCCGCACAGGACGCCGCGTCACGGACGGGCCGCCAACCGTCAACCGCGCCGGCGCTGGATTAGAGCCCGCTGGCGCCTGGCGATCTCGTCGCAAAATGAGTGACTTTAAAATGAGCAAAAGGAAAAAAAAGATGGCAGTGTGTCAGATGAAATGCAGTCGTGAAACAGGTAATCTGAAGATGCATATAAATTTCGGCGTAAAGACACAAAACGCGTATATTTTTGTTTGGTTCTTGTGGAGTACGTTTTGTTTTCTTGTGTTTGTTTTGATAACAAAAAGAAAAAGAAAATACTCGTTCATTTGGCTGGCCAGAAAAGACACTCTCGTCTTGATCTTTGGAGACAAGAAGCGAAAAAAAAAAATATTGAAAGAATATTTTGAACATTTGCCTATTTTAGCACATTGAACAACATTCTCTCACTTCCGCAAGAAAAAAAGCTTATGCGAAAAAAAAAGTAAAAAAAAAAATAACAACTTGGGATCGGTGAGGCTCGAACTCACGACCTTAGGATGTCCCTGTATAATACAGAGTCACATTATCTATGAGACCTACGCGCTAGCCAACTGCGCCACGATCCCTTGTTTGTTGTTGGAGTATCATTGGCCGGAGCTTTGGCTCTTAAGCTAAGAGCAAAATCGCGCAAAACAAAAGAGAGATAGGTAGAACTGACGACCAAGTCAATTATTTTGTAAAGCGTTCTACATTGTTGATACGAAGGTTTTAAAAAATACGTGGCCTTCATTTCAGCGAGATATTATTTGAGGCCGTGTTTTTTTTTTATATAAAATTAAAGACATAGGTAAATAATAATACCTAAACAAATAAACCAAAAAATTCTACAAAAATCTACAAAAACAAAAAAAGATAATAAATGTTAAAAAAATCAAATTTGAATCTACATGGCATCCGTCATATCATTTACAATAACGGAGACCATAGAGAGAACGTGTATGGTTTTTTTGAAACCCACCTACATATGAGATCACGGCAAGAGATCCGACAGAAACCGATCCACGAAACACAAAACAGCCAAGCGAGCAAACACAATGGAAGCACAGAATACACAGAACTGAATACCATGGAAACCAGGTGAGACTTCACAGCGCCCGAACAATTGAGCAACAACATCACCCATACATCGCAATCTTGTGACCATAATGAGCACATTGTCTCATACCCTGAAGCAATGGCGATGGTATCTTTATTCCCATAATAGTACATTGTGCATCCCGAACATGCGACGCTAAACAAAAATGATAAAAAAAATAATAAACAATGCGCCCGCGTCATTCGTGTCATCCGCAGCGTGGCGGCGTATATACACATCCCCCGTCTATGCCACGACGTCAATGCCCATCGACTTGGCCTGGAAGATGATGGAGCGGCACAGACTCTGCAGCGAGTTTCCCGAAAGGCGAGGCTCGCTCTGCTTGATCTTGGCAATCTCGTAAATGTGCTTGAGGCTGACCGTGCCGACTGTCTGGTGGCCGGGCTTCTGTGCGCCACGGCGCTTGCCGCCCTTGCCCTCAGGAACCTCAGCAGTGTTGAGCAGGAGCCACGACGTCTGCGGCGTGCGGACGTCAAAGTGGAAAGAGCGATCGGGGTGGACGATGACGCGCACCGGTAATGGGGTGCCGGGGTTCATGTGAGCCGTGCGGGCATTGAATTCCTGAACGGTCAGCTGTGCCATCCCTAGACCACCCAGCACTTCACGCAACATGATCCATCTGTCTAGCGGCTGCTCACCTTGCAAAAGTCCATCGACTTGACACCCTTGCTACCAAGCGCCGGACCGACGGGCGGACTCGGGCTGGCCTTGCCAGCGCCGACAATGAGCTTGACCATCTGGTCAACGGGACCACCGGCACGCGACATGTCCGGCTATATGGTTCGATGTGTGGGATCCTCAAAACAGGGAATAAAAAAAGTCCGTCGGTGGTGCACGTCGAAGTGCTGCTCTGTCGTCGTCGGCCGTTTCGCTCAATTGGTTTTGGCGTGACGTTTTTGATGGTCGAAAAAGTTTCGCGGGACAGCTCCAGCCACACCAGTGCACCGCACCGCCACACAAACGTCACCGATAGTCACGTGCACCCTTGTGCCTGCACAAAAAAAGGTTTACGTGAGAGCAAGAGACTGGCGGGGTTTCCACGGCAGCGGCCCACGGCAGCGGGGCCCCCCGCCCAATAGCGCTCTGCCGACAACTGACGAAGAGAGGCCGAGAGAGCTTAATTTCCTTATTTTGGCGGTGAAGCGTGCTGAACCGCAAATCGATCCGCCACCGGCCGCCCTTGCTAACGTGATTGCCCTTTTTTGCCTGGTAGTTTTGCATTTGGCCCCATATCGTACGTCGATCGCACCTTCCCGCCACCGCAAAGCAAAAAGACCAAAAACGCAACCCACCCCGGCACCTGCCTGCATCGTCTTTTTCTCTTCCCGCTGCATCCGTTGTCCCACGTCTAACGCTGTGTGTTCCCCCTGCCGCAGCACTTCCCTCTTGTGAACTGTGACGTACCTGCCATCTGTTTCACCACATACACCGTGCATATAAAAAGAAACACCGCCGTCATCGTCACGCCTTGCTGTGTCCGCACGCCCCCCCGCCGCAACTGCCGACCATTATTTGATCAATCTTCGTCTATCCGTCCCGTGCCTCGTCACCCCTCCAAGCCGTCAACATGTTCCAATGGGCAAAGCAAACGTTTGTTCCTCTCCTCTCTTCTCTCTCACCCTCCCGTCGACAACGGAGGTCCCTGCTGACACTCGCTATTCTCCTTCAGCCTTGCCCATGTGGCCGGCACGCAAGAGCCCGAGTATGGCGCTTCCGCCATCAAGTCGGTCGCTGAGGAGGCCAAGGAGACTCCTTACACCGAGATCAAGCGCGAGGACCTCAAGTGGGTGGCCATGGAGTCGACCTGCGTCGAGACCCAGGTTTTCTACATCACCTCGGAGAACGGTCCTTGCGCCTTTGTCCAGGTTATCTACAACAATGTTGCGTGCGTACTCTCCTCTTGCTTGATGGGCTCCCTCCTCCCCCCTTGCTATCACAGGCACTCCCCCCCTCCTTTTCTCGTTTCTAACTGTCCCAGTGGCATCCGCACGACTTGCCAGTTCAACACCAAGATCTTTTACGTTGGTGACGTCAAGCGCGAGACCCTCTGGAGCTCGACGCCGCTCCACGACCACGAGTTCAGCGAGGACATGACCTCGTTCTACGCCACCGACCTTGCCGTCGAGCTGACCGAGGACGGCAACGCCTACACCATCAAGTCGCACAACGACGACCGCGCCGTCGTCAACCTCACCATCACCCGCGCCGCCCCTGGCTTCCAGGCCGGCAAGACCGGCCAGACCCTCTTTGGCACCGACCTGTCCAACCCCTGGGGCTCGATGCGCCACGTTTTCTGGCCTCGCTGCACCGCAACGGGCACCATCACCACCAAGGAGGATGGCCCCATTGACTTTTCGAATGGCCGCGCCATGTTCGTCCATGCCCTCCAGGGCATGAAGCCCCACCACCTGGCTGCCCGATGGAACTTTGCCGACTTCCAGGGCAAGGACTTCTCGGCCGTCCTCATGCAGTTCACCACCCCTCCCTCGTACGGCAGCACGGTCGTCACGGTCGGCGTCATTGCCCGCGACGGCGAGATTGTCGTGGCCAACACCGACTCCACGGCCACCCACGTTGCCACCAAGGAGGACTCGGAGAACGACTGGCCCGAGCCGACGCAGATCAAGTACACTTGGTCCGGCAAGACCAAGGATGGCAAGACTGTCGAGGCCGTGCTCGAGGGCGGCCTCGAGGAGCGTCTTGACCGCATAGACGTCATGGCCGAGGTCCCCGGCTTTGTCAAGAAGATTGCTGGCAGCGTTGCCGGCACCAAGCCCTTCATCTACCAGGTAGGTTGTCGCTCTGCTGCCCAACGGCAGGATGCTGCCAATTGTCCAATAAAAAAAAAAAAAGAAGCTGTCGCTAACTTCATCTCAGTACTACCCCCGCGAGCACAAGCCCAGCCTCAAGATCAAGGTTGGCGACGACGCAGAAGTGACCGAGCCTGGTCTGCTGTTTGCCGAGGCCACGTTCATCTCGTAAACGTGTGCAGTTTTTACCGTCAGGACTTGCAAAGAGGGACGGCTAAAGAGGAAAAGAGAAAGAAAAGAAGAAGGATATAATCTCATTGTCTGCATTTTTGTCATTGTTTTATTTCTCCATCATTTTCTTGCTGCGTTACGAACATCACCACACCCCATGTCTCCTTTATGCCCTTTGTTATGTTTTTTCCATTTACGCCTTGCTTTGATTCCACGTCGTTTTACTTTTTCCGAGTCGTCTTTCATGCCCTACAAGAACGGCGACCCTGTCACGCTGTTATACTGTTCTGCTTTATATGCCCTGCTACGCTTTCCCTTACGGACTGTACGTAATACTTAATGTGACCGTTATACATCATGGACAGTTGGAAACAGAGATATATTAATCAGTAATACATTATGGGCATCTATATGTGATGGTAATATGGGATATATAGATAGATAGAAAGGGGGTATCAGTATGGTGAACTCGGGAAAAGTAGACGGCCGTAAGTAGAGCATAACTTTCCAAAATAGGAATTAAGCAAATCATTAGGCAAAAATGTAAAAGGCAGAAGTGAAAAAAAGAAAGAAAGGATAGTGGAGATATGCGAGTGAACAAGAGAGGCGTCTCCAAAGACATAGGGATGGATCGCCTTATGACCTCGGGGCGGCCTGCTTGGCCTTCTGAAGAGAATTGGCGGCAATCTTCTCCATCTTGCGGAAGGGGCCGTTGAACATTTCCGGGAGAACCATGCGGCTGTTGGCGTGGTCTTTGGCAAAGTTGATGGTCGCGTCATTGCCGCAGCGTTCGCGCGTAACCTTGACAGCCTCACCTAGCAGGTCACCACCAACACCATGTCGGCGGTAACGCAGTTTTGTTGTCCAGGCCCGGATGCTGCCGTGGTTATGTGGGAGATCATCCGGAACAGTATTGCTGCTGCTCGACGCCGTAGCAGCGTCGCCGGACAACTCGAAACGCAGAACCAGAGCACCAATCATTTCTTTGCCAAACTGTGCTCCAATGACTGTGTCCTCCACAGCATCGGGCTTGGCCTGGTCACCGCCCGGTAGCAGCCAGCTCCATTTGAAGCTCTCGGCGATGCGGATGTATGGTACACTGAGGTAGCGGATGCCGAGCAGATAGGTCATAATAATGCCCGATGCCAGGCTCAGCGTCATGCCCAGATCTCTGTGAGTGTTGACTTGGTACGCAACGGCGAATGCAGCGCCAAGACCTGCAAGGCAGGCCGGGTGGAAAACAAGAGTGCGCGAGGCCGTTTGCCGCTGCTGTGCGACGCTGTCGGCGACGAGCTTCAGCGCATCGACCTTGTCGCCGTGGGTTGTGAGGACGCCGAGAGAAAGAGGAGGAATATCATCGAGATGAGTGTCGGCGCCATCAGCCGCATCAGTGGCAGCTGAGGAGGAGGATTTCGAGGTGCTGTGTGCGCCGGTATTCTTCGCTCCAGTTGGCGGGACAGGGCCGAGGACAGGGGTGCTGACGTTGGACGACATTTCGGAATGTAGGGCAAGATTTGCGCGGAGAAAGAAGAAGAATGCTGTGGCCGTTAGAGATTTGCGTCGGGAAGGGATGTGCGTTGTTAGGGAGAAATTGGCCAAAGAACTGTAAGAATGCGAAGAAATTTGGTAACGAGACAAGAGGGGATGGCAATCAATTGAGACAACAACTGAAACAATTGCAAGTGGCGGCCACGAGACAAGATAGACAGAAAAACAAAAGGAGTTGGGTGTTCAAGAAGTGATGGTGACACGCGACAACCCAAGGGATTGGTTAAGAACAACTAAAGGAAAGATCGACAAAAAAAAGACAACGTTCTTACCAGCACTTGTTCGCAAGCCTGGGACGGCGTTGATCCTGTTGACCAGCGTGTTAGGCTGACCAACAGTTGTCAGGTTGACTTCCATAACAGAAGCCATGTGGTGCGACGCGTCCATTCTATTGGATGGAGCAATAAAATAGAACGAAGCGACGGGTTGGCAACGCTGGACTGGCGACGAGGCCGAGGAGAAAGGCGACGACAACAAGACGACAATGGAAAATAAAATCGAGAGGATGGGCGCAACTTTATTAAATCTGGACTGTAACAATCCTTTATTTTTCTCCTGTCTGCTGCAGGCTTCGGGTTATTGCTTGCGCCCTTTTAGTGTATCGTTTGCTTTTTTGGGGAGTCTCTTTCTCGAAACGGGTTAAGACGAAAAGACGACGCGTTTTGCTGGTTTCACTATTTCGGCGCAAGGGGAGGAGAGGGGGGTGGTCTGTGAAGTGGTGCACTTTCGCTTGATCAATGGTCCCAAGACCAAAGCGCGACAGCCAAAAAAAGAAATCAAAAGCAACAAACAATTGCCCCAAAAAGCCTCTTGGGAATTGGTGGAATCCTAATAAAGAGGCAACGGCAGCAGGGGATGGGCGACTTTTGTGACTTGGATTTGCAGAAGGGAGGGGATAGGGACGTTGAAAAGAGGGCCACGATGACCAAAAGGGACAAGTCTCGCAGACGACAAGCAAGCCAGTGAGAATGCCAAGAAGCGAGGGCGCCTAAGGAGGTCAGGGAGTACGGAGAACCCCGGGGAAAAAAACGGTCGTTGGAAATGGGTGGCGTTGGGACGTTGGGTATGAAGAGCGGGAAGACGCGACAAGAGAAGGCCGAGAAACGCAAAACAGCGGCTGAAAGCAAAGCCAAATAACGACAAGATGAGATTGGGGAAGAGGAGTGGAAGACGGGAAGAAGAGGGCGGCGAGAGGGGCCTTGAAAAGAGGATCTGGGAAAATGGGGGAATGCAATAATACGGCAGGTACGGGGGTGGCAAGTCGAGCAACGAGAGGAAAGAGCGAGGGATACAGCTGCATAGTATTACGCGCGTGCGTCGTCACTTCCTTGGAAGGCGCGATGGAGCACCTTTATGATGGAGGGCAGGAGCGATGAAGCCATTTGCCATTTAGTAAACACCCGCGGACGCTGGCGGCAGGCGCGGGGTCTTGACGTCCATGGCGAGGAAAGCGAGACCGACGTCACGGCTTCTAAACCAAAGACGAAAAATAAGAGCAACGCCAAAGTGCCAAAATGTCGAAACCAGGATGGGTGCTGGTGAGGATGATATCGCGGGGTGCTGGCGCCGCAAAAGATTCCATCCGCCATGCATCAGGATGTCTACTAGCTCGGCATAGCGTCGGTGTCTTTTGCAAAGATGCCCTCCATCACCTGTGATACGACGTGTTTTGCGAGCAAATATCTTACCAGCAGCAAAGACCGAACGTCGTCATCCTCCCCCCTCCCTTCCCACAAACTGGGGCCAAACTAGGAGACTAAAATCTAGTAGAGCGAACGCATAAAAACCAATAGTGTGTCCCGGAGTCCAGGGCGGCGGCAAAGAGCCGGTAGAATAGCGGGTGTAGAAGGGACGCCCATGCAGCTAGGCAAAGCAGCAAGGGAAAGCGAGGGGTGCCAGTCCGAGGGCACGGAGTACTTTCGAATGTGGTTTGAACATAACGTGCAAAAGTTTCGACTTTGAGGTTGTGAAAAGTTCGGCGCGGCGTTGTCATTCTTGAGGTGGTGGACAAAGATACTTGCCAAGGTACTCAGGGCCCCAACGGAGATGTACCTGCCTATCTCGAAGGGAGACGGGGCGGGTATCACGGGAAGACTAAAACATCTCGCGTGGCAGGAGCAACCGTCGTTCGGGCGGAATGGAGCCTCCCACGGTTTGTAAGCGTTCTAAGAATCTCCGGGGAAATGAAAGAAAAGCATCTAATCACGACCAGATGCTGGCCTCTATATATATGCGAACGACTTGTCGAATTCCTGGCCAACAGGAAACCATGTATGTGCCCGGGCGAAAGGGTTTGTCTGTCAATTGAAGGCGCTGCCAGTTCAACTTAACCGCATCCGGGGGCATTGTTTGCTTTCATATTCCGTATCTCCTCCAGCTTATCAATCGTGATGCCAGCACGTGACCTTGTTCCTGGTAGGGCTGCGCCTCATGTCTGCGCCTCAAGGCTGAATGCATGCGTTTCTGCTGCCGCTGGAGAATGCACACCTGCCTGTGAGGACAACCCAACAACCTGTGGATGTGCAGTTGGAACGTTCCTTCTGCAGTTCGTTTTGCTGGCCAGTTTCGGCAGCTCCTACTTTCCTTGTCCGGGCACAACGCCTTGCGCCCCACTTTTTCCTCTGGCCTGCACTGAAGTCCTACCCAAGTCCTAAGGCCGCCAGCCCCTCTGCACGTCTTGTTGCGGCACCTCGTCCGTTTTGCGCGTCACCGGGCAAATGAGGCTTCCTTCTATGTAGGACAATTACCGTCGATTCGGATCTCGTCCTGTTTGCACAGGCACCAGGTTTTGCGGGAGCGGCGCGAACTCATACCACGCACACCACAAGGGAGGGAGCGGCATGGCGTCCTGAGTTGTTCCTTCCTGGATCAGCACCTTCCCCTCTCATCTGTTCCTTCCTTCCTTCCAGCCCAGCTCTTGTTTTTGCTCGTGTGCATCTCGTCGTTACTTTTGTCTTTTGTTATCCCTTTTTGAAATACTCGCAATCTTGTCCTCTTCTCTTTTCTTCTTCTTTTTGCCACTTGTGCTATACTATACCTATATGCCGGTTTTACACAGCTCTATTTCGCCTCTCACTGTTCATATCACACCTACCTATCATTAGTTGCCACGCCGGGAGGACAGTCCGGTAGTAGCTTGGCATCATGTCGACCGTGTCGGCAAAGAAGCTTGCCCGGCATGACTCGTTTATGGAAGACGATGATCGGTCGTTTTCCGTCCGCGATGCGCATGGCTGGCAGGTGCGTACCCACTCACCATCGCCTAGCAGCCGCTCCGACCGTCGCCGGAGCCTGCAGTCAAATGGCTCGGAGTCGGGCATGTCGGACGAGGCCTTGTCCTCGTCGTCATCGTCATCATCAGCATCGCGATCCACGCCTTGCTCGTATGTATCAGAAGAAGCCCCCCTGCCCGCTGTCTGCAGTATTCTAACATTGTCATAGAAACGCCGAATGCGACATCCATCGTTTCGTCGTGTGGGCTGCTGTCAGTCGCAATGCCTCTCCCAACATGAAAAAGGAAAAGCGTCTCCAGTGCCCTCTGCTTCGCTGCAAGCGTCGGTTCTCAGACCACGAGACCATGTTACGGCATATTCTGACCTGCGACTACCTTGCCGACTGCGAGTACTGGTGCTACAACCACGAAGAGGTCGAGCGGTTCGATGACAACCGCTTCCGGGACTGTCTGCGGAGTCCGCGGTCGAAACGCCGCCGCAAGGTTCTGTCCTTGGCCAAGAGCATCCTTTCGTCTCTCAACCCCAGCAAGGCTTCCAAGACCAGCGAGAGCGGCAATGCCTCAGCGCCTTCTGTTGCGGGCCCAGAGATGCTGAGGCGTTCCATGTCACCGGTGTCGCCCGACTACTTTGAAGTCCGCTGCAACTGCGAGCATGTATGCCGGGGTCATGGCGGCAGCAGTGCATGCAGCCTCAACCGCGGCAAGCGGGAGTGTCGCACCAGCGGTCACTTTGGCTTTGGCGACTTTGGCGACTCCTGCCAGTCATCGTCCGGATCGCCGCACGGTGAGCCAGCCCGTCTTCTAGATCATGAGCACTCGGCCAACAGTGATGAGGCGATAAATACTTCGCCTGCTGAGCTGTACTCAAATCCGCAAGCCATAGAAATTGACTCGACGGAGCTGCCCAAGATCCCACCGCAGCGCACGTCAGAGACCGAAGAAGCTGCTGCTGTTCCCACCACCTCTGAGGAGGAGGCCGACGAGTCCCCCAGCATCCCGTCAGAGACTGGACATGACCTGCCAACATTCGTTCCCTCAGCGGGCTCGGCTGAGACGGCTGTGGAACTGACGCCGCGAGTGCCCTCTCAGGAACAGGGATATGCTCTGCCGGCCGCTGCAGACAGCGTCAATCCCGCCGACCTGATCTTTTTTGAGTTGGAGTCTACAGCCTCGCCTACAAAGCCAGCGCCTGCCATTCAGGATGTGACGCCGGTCACGCAGAATGTGCCTGTTATCAGCGACGCCATGATCTCGGACATTTTTGGTCCCATGAGCGCAGGCGCAGCACAGCAGCCGCTCGTGAGTCTCGAGACTGTTCTTGGGAAATCGACGACATTGCCCCAGAAGGCCACGCAGACGTGCAATGAGCCTGAGTCTGTCTTCAACCAGAACATGCCTCCGCCATCTGTGCGTCCCCAGCGCACAGGAACCCCCGCTCCCCGCAGCAAGATTCTCTCGCCGAGTTCTTCCGTCCGGTCGACGGCAAGCAACACGAGCACAGCCAGCGATGCGACGACGACCAGTATGCAGAGCGGTGTGAGCAGCGTCAGCTTCACGAGCTATGCCACGTCGGCCGTCATGTCTTTCTCTGAAGACAACCTCAGAAGCAAAGAGTGGTGGCTGGAGGGCGAAAGAAACCCCATGGCTATGGAGCAAATGGACGAGCTCATGCTGGACGACGACTTTGCCTGTGGCATCAACAACGGCGCTGCGTTTGATGAGGAAAACATATTCTTCCCTGACGGCTCCTTTGGTCCCTACATGACCGCCAACAGCCCCCGCTCACTTGACGGCACACTCTTAACAGAAGACGCCTTGTTCGCAGTTGCGCCTCTCAATGTGCAGCCTCTTTCGCAGCTACAGCCACCGAACGAGGAGTGGGAGCCGGAACAAGAGCTGCAGCCTGAACAGCAACAGCAGGAGCAGCAGCAGCAGCAGGTGCAAGTTCAGCCTGTACTCTCAGTTTGCATTCCAGAGAATCTGTCTCCTGTGCTCGATGGGCCCGAGTGCACGCAGCATGTCGCCACGGCGGCCCATGAGTGTTTGGCCTCGCTCATTGACGGCACTCTGAGCAAGTTGCGCCTCATGGACCTGCCTGCCAATACCATGGCACAGCGGTTCCGAGGCACTCCACAATACCAACTCGTCCGCACTGGTCTCGACTCTCTGACGACGCTTCTTTCCAACAACAGCCATGCACCTTCCACCCTTTCTTCCTTTGACTCGCTCTGCCTCTTGCATTTGGTATATGCCTTTTCCTTGCAGACAAAAGCCACCAACGGAGCCGCACGATCTCGCGCACTTATTGATGAGTTTGTCGCCGATGCAATCCGCTTCAGCCCTCGAGACTACATCCAATTTGTTCAGATTGCAGGCTCGATGCCACAGCCAGAGTTGGGGCGTGCGCAGGCCAATTCTGCTGTCACCAATCCAGGCATTACAAGCAATTCTGCGCTGTCTACTGTCAAGGCATTCTTGGATGGTACGTCTCACTTTCTCTCGGGTTGCACTGTGCTTTTGATGACATTCTTTTTACTGACAGAACAGACGTCGAGACTTCCGTCGTGCTGACTCCTTCATCAACGATACACGGACTGAACAAGAATACTGCACTGCAGCGCCTCCATGCACAGGATACGCCCGTTACTGGGACGCCCTCTGTATTTATTGCGCAAAGCCGTCTCGTCCTCGACAGGCTCCAGCAGGTGTGGTCAAATGACAACCATCCGGTGCCGTTGCTGGAGTCTATACGGCGCAAGGTGACGAGCGGCAGTATCAAATCTGTGCGATTGCTGGAGCTGGAGCTTTTGCAAGCTGCAAAGGTAAGATGATCTATTGAGCCATGTAAATTTCTGCTATATCTTGATTACATGCTGACATCACCAGGTTCTCTTTGGCTACTCTGAACTTTACTTTGATGCCTCTCGCCCTCTGGTTCAGGCGCACTGCGATGTACTGTACGCCACCCACCAGGGAAGCATGCATGGGCGTGCAGCCTACCACGAAGCCATGATCTCTCTGCTACGGTCGGCTTACTACCTTCCCGACACGCCGGCGTCCGAGAAAGACAGCCTCGTACTGCACTCTGCTGTGGATGGGTTATCGGCTAGCCTTGTGCACTCCAGCCAAGAGGAGTCCATCTGCTTTGACACTGCCATGGTGACGCCGCCCGAGTCTACCAGCGAGTCGACGGCGGCATCGGGTGGGGTGCCCACGCCGGTGACGACGACGGGCAGTGCGGAGAGTCCGGGCGGGAAAAAGGTCGAGGTGGAGGCTGACGACTGCTGTGAGATCTGCGGTTACCGGCCCAAGGGCAATCCCAAGTGGTTCCAGGGGTCAATGAACAAACACCGGCAGACGAAACACTCGGGCGATGTGTTTTACAAGTGCCCGTACAAGGGGTGCACGAGCCAGTACCGGAACAGGCCGGACAATCTGCAGCAGCACCTGAAAGAGAAGCACAATGATGCCGGCAAGGTAGGGAAGATCAAGATTTCCCGAAAGCAGAAGCGGGCAGAGCAAGGCGGCGACTTTGACGCGATAGCGCCGGCCGCCAAGAAGCCCAAGAACTCGACCTGAACACATCAACGACTACCTCTCTCACGATCCTCCTCTTCAGCAGCAGGAGAACTCTTTTTTTTTTTTTACGATCCGATTATTGATTGCCATGTACGACTCTAATATTTACGGAACGGCGTTTTGGAATTGGCATTTTTCTTTTCGATTTCTGGGGGGATATTGGATGGATTTATGGGCTTATGATACACCACCGTTTTGGATTTTTGGATTTGTTTCTTTTTTCTTTTTGGGTGCTCTTGGTCTTCTACATATCTATGTTTCATTCTTATATTATGTCTCCTTCCATCTTTTTGGATTAATACCTACCTATTTACCTACCACCTTGCACGCCTTCCTTACCTACCTAGGTATCTATAATTTTATTTAAGGGCACTATACTTTTTTGTTTATTGAGCGCAGCATGGCAATATTTACTTTTGTTCCATCCAACCTATGTTCCTACTACCTCTTGCTTTTAAGCAAACACTCTAACGAGGCCAGGCAGGATGTTGAGGCCTGGGAGCTTGGCTCAGCTTCACGATGTGCACTAGGTACAAGCTGCCCACGACTAATAAATGCCCCGCCCAAAATGGTCACGAGCCACCTACAAGTTTCTTTTGAGGAAGCTACCTACCTTTATGGGGAAAACAACCACGGACAAAACAACACTCGACACATACCTTTTACAAAACACCAACCCCAAGTTACGCCGACACCATGACATCCTCCTCCTCCCCCTCTTCGAGCCTCCCGCGCATTACGGTGCTGGGTTCGCTTAACATGGACCTTGTGTCCTATGTGGCGCACCACCCACAGCCGGGCGAGACGATGACGTCGAATGGATTTGCGGTTTCGCCGGGCGGCAAGGGTGCCAACCAGGCGGTCGCATGTGCCAAGCTGTCGCGCCGCCGCGTGTCATCGACAGAGAGCGTGGCGGACAATGCATCAGCGACGACGATTGTGTCCATGGTGGGCGCCGTGGGCGACGATGCGCACGGCGCCGCGCTGCGGGCCAACCTGGCCAAGCACGGCGTCGATGTGGAGGGCGTGCAGAGCCTCCAGGGCGGCGTGGCCTCGGGCGTGGCCGTCATTGTCGTCGACGAGCCGACAGGACAGAACCGCATCATTGTGTCGCCCGGCGCCAACTTTGCGCTCGAGTGGCCGACGGCGACGGGAGCGACGGGGGCCTCGCTCATTCCCGAGGGCACGCAGCTGCTCATCCTGCAGCTCGAGGTGCCGCTGCCGCTGGTGGTGCGGGCGCTGAGCGAGGCGCGCAAGGCGGATATCCCCGTGCTGCTGAACCCGGCACCGGCGCCGACGACGGACGAGACGCGGACGACGCTCGAGGCGGCGGCCTTTGGCACCGAGGAGGAGCGCAAGCAGTACGGCGGCCTGGCGCACCTGATGCTCAACGAGACGGAGACGGCGGCCATGGTGCCCGGCCTCGAGGTCTCGGACCTGGACACGCTGGACGGCCTGGAGCGCGCGGCCGCTTACTTTTTGACGCGGGGCGTGGACAATGTCGTCATGACGCTGGGCGGCCGGGGTGTCTACTATGCCACGGCCAGCTCGGGCTTGCCCGGCGAGCTGGTGCCGTCCGAGCCCGTGGAGCAGGTGGTCGACACGACGGGCGCCGGCGATACGTTTGCAGGACGCTACGCGCTCGAGGCCGTCGCGGCCACAGCAGCAGGCCGGCCATTTGACTGCTCGGCGGCGGTGCGTGTGTCCCAAAAGGCCTCGGCCAAGACGGTGCAGCGCAAGGGAGCACAAGACTCCATTCCCTGGCGGGACGAGGTGGAATAGACGATGCAACCTGTTTTTAATCGAAGCATGTATATATACCTAGGTATTTTCATAGAATTTCAAGATTTTTTTTTAGTTTTTTTAGAAAAAATAGGAAGATCCATAGGTAGGTTGTTCAGTGCGGGCAGTTTTTACACTGTAAACCTTAATCGTTGCAGATAGAAGGCAAAGTATACGTATGGCCGCGAACACATCGATTCCGCTTTTATCAACCTATTTCAATTTGATTTTCCACTCCCCAACACCCAACATCTACCTACCCAACACTCAACGCCCGCCATGCTCCATGCCCGCGTCATGCTCGCTCCATGCGCCCATATCGCTCAACTCCCCGTTTCTCGACAAATCACTCCGCCCGGACACCCTCGACGTCTCTGTTCAAGCGCAACACGATAAAACGCGAAAGCGCGAGATGCTAAAAAAAAGGAAAGAAAGAAGGAAAAAAAGAAGGAAAAGACAGAAATCGTAAAAAAAAATCCAAACAGATACAACCCCCCCTCAAATAGCTCGTATACCTCATCAGAAAAAAAAAGAAAAAAAATGGAGATGGCATTCGGCTGCCCGTGCGTGCTCGCTCCATTGCACATTTACGGGTTAATGTATGGAGGCGGGATAGTGTCGTAGCCCCGAAGGAACGTCACGGGCAGCTTGTCAAGGTCAATTCCGTAGAGAACACGGGTGTTGACGGCGTGGATTTTCTGCATGAATTTGCGACCCGCGGCGACTTCGGGAGTGCGAGCATACTCGGGTAGCTTGGCGATCTCCTCTTCCGTGATGGGGTTGAAGGCGTTGGTCATGTTGACGCCGCACTTGCCGCAGAAGAGCTTGCGGTTGGCGTGTCTGGAAAAGGTGTACTGCTTGATCATGTTGTCCGGGTCTTCAAGAGCCACCTGGTCGACGGTCGGATAGAACCAGCGCGAGCCCAGACGCTGGCAGATGCTGCAGTCGCAGTCGATGACGCGGTCCTCGGGCTTTTCCATTTGCAGAGCATCGAGGGGCTGGCAGCGCAGCGACAGGCGGACGGCGCCGCAGTGGCAGCTGCCGTGGTAGATGCGAGCGTTCTCGGGGCCGGCCGTGGGATCCTGGCCCGTGAACTTGGGCTCGATGTACTTGGGCTCGAGAGAGGCGCCGTCAAACGGAACCTTTTCGAGCGCCCAGACATCAAAAGGGTTCTGGAAGCAGCGAGCCTGTAAAAGACACAATTGTTAGCATGGGGTTGGGATATAAAATAAAATCACGATGGCCAAAAAGTTGAAAAGTAAAAAAGCCTCGAAAAAAAAACCAGGTGTCTTCCATCTTCCCAACAACGCACATTGAGTGAAATGCCCTTGGCAGCAACAATAAGAACAGGCGTGCCACAGTCACCGCAGAACTATAAATCGCTTGTTAGCAGAGAGAAAGAGATGGAGAGAAGAAGAATCTACAAGAGAACATACCCGGTGGTCGTATGTGCCAGATCCAAACTCGTATGAAGTCAGATCCTCCATGGAGCCCTTGACAATGTTGATGCCTTTGTCCTTGGGAGCAAAGACGTGGACGTAGTCCTTCTTGAGGCAGATGCTGCATTCGCACTGGAACGCCTTGGTCACCGGCTCGGGGAAGGTGACTTCGTAGACAAACTTGCCGCAATGGCAGTTGCCGCGGTACGTCGTTTCGGCCATGGCTGTTGGAGGTTGAGGTTGAAGGTGGGAGTAGCTGAACTGGAAGACAAAGAATAATGACGAGGAAGAAGAGACGAGAGCCGAAATTTGAGCTTTTAAAAAACCGGAGTTTAGGCTCGGAGAAGAACAAGTGAAGTAGATCCCAAAAAGGAAAGAAGCGAGAACGATCTGCCAGAGCGAGAAAACTGGAAAAAACCTAATGGAAACTGGACATCTGGAAATAAGGCAAGGAAGGAGCGATGGGGACACCTAAACCCTTTTTATACCTAGGGGGCTGTTCCAGCTCCGCCTCGAGAATTCCACGTGCGAGACACAAGGCCGTTTTTTTTATAAATTTTTTTATAAAAAAACCCCCCAAAATAAGAAGAAGAAGAGAGAAAAAAAAGAAAAAGACAAAAAAAAAAAAAAACAGGCTTCCAAAGCCACGTTACTCGCATAAAACACCCAACCGTGTTACGGGATACCCTTTTGAGTACCTGTATGCACTGGCCCAATTCTTTGTAAATCTATTGGCTCGGCGCGGCGACGCACCAAACAACGTTAGACCAAAGCGGCAGTCGGGGCCGGAGCTTTAAACTTTAACCGTAAAGGGAACGACGAGAGGACACCGCTCCCCGCACCTCTTGACTGAGACGGCGTTGTCTACCTGCCAGGCGGTATCTTTTTACACGGCAGCCGCAGTGCAGTCCAGAGCACAGCATATGCAGCAGGCGCGACCAAAGCTGCGACAAGACACCCGGCTTCTTATCAGCCACCGTGGTTGAAATAGGAAGGCGCCTTCCTACCCCGCCTCACGCCCTTTGACATGACCTCGACACGCTATCAGGTGACACCGCGACACGCCCAAAAGACATTGCCTGCCAACGAGGAAGGACGGAACACGAAGCACCCGTGAATACCAACATCACCGCATTGAGACAGTCTTCACGACCGGGGACCTGTGATCCCTGCCAGCAAACACTGCAGTATCAAATGTGGATGCACCTGGCTGCTGCCTGTTGTGTAGCATGCCGCCTGAGTCATTAGGCACAATGCAACAATGGAATTTATTATACGAGTAGCTCTTTTTGCGAGCAGGCAAGTGAGAAGCTCTCATGTAGCAGAATAACGAGTGCATGGCCGTAAGCTTATTTTGAACCACATATCCACAAATAGATACCTTCAAACGAAAAAGAAAGTTATCTATAATGCACTCAGCCTTGAAAACCCCCGGTTGCCAGTAGAAGGATGCGTGCGGGAGAGCAAACCCAATGCGGAAGCTCGAGATATGGAAACGGGTGGAGAGCAAATATTCAATTGCTGTTGTTCAATCTCGGCCGCTTCACGATGCTCGTTCTTGTCGAATTGGGTTTCAGACACCAATGCCCTCGGATACGTCATGCTCCGAACTCGTGCGACGTCCTATTACCCCGGATTTGGCAGGCAAGGGAGCCATACCTTCCTCTGCTACTCCACGTATAAACGCTTCTAAATGAGTGGCGCCTCAAGCCTAATTGGTTCATTAGTCTAGTGGTTAGGACACTGGATTTTGATACCTTCTTCGGTTCATTTCCAGGAACGCCGGTTCGAGCCCGGCATGGACCTTTTCTTTTGCATTTTTTTATTTTTATTGTTTTTATCCTTCATGCCTATTGGGGCAACAAACAAACTACCCACAGTATAGACTTAATACCTCATTCGTTTCAAGGTAAGCTTCACTTTTTTTTTATTAGCACCGCCCCTGTCAGCACTAAGTAGGTAGTCGGCCTGCATTTCGTGCACGTCTTACGATGGGATGCCATATTGATAATCATCCTTTGACGTGGCGGATCTCGCACAAAGTTGTAAGGAGCATGACTTTACATGGATATAGAGGATCGAACGTGATGACATAAACGTTAATCTTATATCCCGCCTCGGCTTCCGTGGCAAGGTACTATGACGTCGCCTTCTTCCTCCCGCGCCAAGATTACGCTCTCCCGCGCGGCCTTCCGCGTCCCACAACAGCCTCCGCAAATACCCAACTTAGTTTCGGTATTCCTGTGTGATTACCGTTTCAGAATTGCCAGATACAGGCACCGAGCTAGTCTTGTCGCGCGGTTGCCCCGAAGCTGCCAAAATGCGGTACGAGCGCCGTCACTGTACCCAATGCCTCCGATACACCGACCGTAGAAGGAAAGAGCAAAACACGGGTGCCTGCCGTGTTCCTGACAATTTTAAAATAGTGACCGTATTAGTATGAGGACATTAGTAAAGTTGGAAGGTGCACGTTCTGGTACGGCGCAAAAAACGACATGGGAGCAAGTATCGGACAAGGACAAACAATGTCACCGGTACAAGCTGCACGCTGGCACCTGCCGCAGCATCCCACGCATTACGCGCTGAGGTACTTTTTACACACGCCCGGCCCTGTGGGCTCTGCTTGTATTGACTCTGGACAATGTACCAGTGATGAGGCAACAATACTGCCCAAAAGCGCCTAGCTGCCGTCTGGGTTCATGACAAAGAGCCTGTTTTCTGGGCGCTGGCAAGTGAGGGGGAGAGCTTCTGGACCGGACTAGCAGCAGGCCGTGAATGCAGCTGAGCATGCACCCTGCATCCCCGGTCGGCATAACCGCCGGCCTCAAGTCCAAGATACAGCAAGATTGCGACGGGAATACAACATGCTTCCAAAGAAGGCAGGTACCCTATGTATTCGTGCACTGGGCAGTGGGTGTGCCTTTCTAGCTCTTTGGTAGGCCCGTTCCAAGAACGGTTCAAGCTTCACCTTCCAAGCTCGGAAGGGAAGCTTCCAAGCCTGAGCTGAGCTTGGAAGACGGCGTGGGGGCAGGGATGGGCAGGCGCGGCCGAACGCAGCTTCCGCGTCCGAGTAGGCTACCTAGCTCCTCAGCTTCCGGTCGTTCCTTCCCTGTGGGCGTTGGGGCTTCGTATACGTTGCACATAACATGTAAGGCACAGGAGAGCCATTCTCGTACATCGCAGCTACTTTTTACCTTTTCTTTTCATCCATTCTAGAGATATAAGAGGCACGCAAGTTATCACCCTTTCCGTTTTCTTCTTTCAAAGCATCCAATACCTGTATACCATACACGCACAGGCATTGTCTGCAGTCATCTGGCATCTGACATCTGACATCTGACATCTGGCACCATGTCTCCGTCAGCTGATCCTGTCATGGCACCCGCGGCTGTGTCCGTGCCGGCCAAGACGCTGTCGGCACAGGATGACACGGCCAAGAGCACCAACATCAACAAGATCATTGATATCCGCCAAGCGTCGGTTGAGATGAACCTCCGCGGTGAGATCATCTCCCTCTTCTGCACCACCACGGGCCCACGCAAGCTGCCGACGCTGCTTCTCTACGACAAGCATGGCCTGCAGCTCTTTGAGGAGATTACCTATCTCGACGAGTACTATCTCACCAACAATGAGATTGAGATTCTCACCAAGGAATCAGACGACATTGCCGCCAGCATTCCCGACCATGCCATGGTCATTGAGCTGGGGAGCGGGTGAGTTTGACCGAGTCCTGCGCATGTTCTCTTTTCTTTTCCAATTGCTTTCCTATCCTTGCTCTGCGCTGTAACTGACAACACATAGAAACCTCCGCAAGGTCAACCTCTTGCTGCAGGCTCTCGAAAAAGCCAAGAAGCACGTTGACTACTACGCTCTCGATCTCTCTCTCGACGAGCTCGAGCGCACGCTGTCCCAGCTGCCGCAGTACAAATACGTCAACTGCTTCGGCCTCCACGGAACCTACGATGACGGCCGCGCCTTTCTCAAGAGACCCGATGTGCTGAACCGTCCCAAGTGCATCCTCAGTCTCGGTTCCAGCGTCGGCAACTTCGACCGCATCGACGCCGCCAACTTTTTGCGCGGCTTTGCCGATGTTCTCAACGACAATGATTCCATCCTCGTCGGACTCGACGCATGCACCGATGCAACCAAAGTCTAGTATGTTGCTTTGATTTTATTTTACTTTTTCATATACTTTTGTTCATGCTCCATTGAACCTTGCTAACATCATACTCTATAGCCATGCCTACAATGGTATGACAGTCTACTACTACTGTACCTATTAGTAAACACTCACTTACACAGGTCATTTATCGTACAGACAAGAGTGATTTGACTTACAGGTAATACACCTACCACTCCATGCATCTTGGTCATTCGCTCCTCTATAACTACCTATACTTACACACAACAGATTCGACTACAATGGCCTCGTCAATGCCAACCGTGTGCTCGGCTATGAGGCCTTTGTCATCTCCGACTGGCGCGTTATCAGCGAGTATGTCCAGGATGCCGACGGCGGCCGTCACCAGGCCTTTTACGTCCCCCGGCGTGAAATGACCGTTCTCGGCCAGAAGCTCTACCCCCACGACCGCATCCAGTTTGAGCAGAGCTTCAAGTACTCGCCCGAGGAGGCCGACACCCTCTGGCGCAGTGCCGGCCTCAAGCAGACGAACCTCTGGCAGACCTCGTCCAAGGAGCATGGCCTGCATCTGCTCAAGAAGAACAAGCTTCCTTTCAGCCTGCTCCCCACCATCTATGCCCGCTCTCTTCTCCCGAGCATGGCCGACTGGGAAGCTGTGTGGCACGCCTGGGACACAGTGACCCGTCACATGCTGCCGGACGAAGAGATGCTCGAGAAGCCCATCAAGCTGCGCAATGCCTGCATCTTCTATCTCGGCCACATTCCGACCTTCCTCGACATCCAGCTCAACAAGACGACGGGTGAAGATGCGACAGAGCCTGCCTACTATGCTTCCATCTTTGAGCGCGGCATCGACCCCGACGTCGATAACCCGGCGCTGTGCCATGACCACTCGGAGATTCCCGACGAGTGGCCTCCCCTTGCCGAGATCCTCCAGTACCAGGGCCGCGTCCGCGACCGCATCCGCAACTACTATGCGGCCCACGGAGGCGACAAGCTGACGCCGCACAGCCACGCTCCCATCCCGCGCCCCATTGCCCAGGCCATCTGGGTCGGCTTCGAACACGAGCTCATGCATCTCGAGACGCTCCTGTATATGATGCTGCAGAGCGACAAGACGCTGCCGCCTCCGGGTGTTCCCCGGCCAGATTTTGCTCAGCTGGCAGCCAAGGCCAAGGCGGCTCGCGTCGAGAACGAGTGGTTCGATATCCCCTCGCAGGATGTTGTCATTGGTCTTGATGATCCCGACAATGGAACCGACCCGACTCGCCACTTTGGATGGTATGTCTTTTCGATTATCTTGCCTAGGGCTACCTATTTAGTTATACTGACAGAAACTAGGGACAACGAGAAGCCTCAGCGCAAGGTCCATGTCCACGCCTTCCAGGCTCAAGCCAGACCCATCACCAACGAGGAGGTGAGTCCACCAAAGATGGCCTCAAAAGATTGATGTGTTTTAATCTGACATTCATAGTACGGTTTGTACATGTTCAACAACGACATCGCCAAGATTCCGGCGTCGTGGGCCGAGGGTACGGCCACCTCTAACTCCTCTAATGGACACTGGGGCCACACGAACGGCGACCGCACCGACGACGGCCCTGCCAAGACGCTCCCGGCCAGCTTCTTGTTCGGAAAGACGGTGCGCACTGTGTTCGGACAGGTCCCGCTCGAGCATGCCCTGGACTGGCCTGTGTTTGCCTCGTACGATGAGCTGTCGGGCTGCGCTGCCTGGATGGGCGGCCGTATCCCGACGATGGAGGAGGCGCGCAGCATCTACAGCCACGTCGATGCCGAGCGGAGCCAAGCAGCTGCGGCCGAAAAGAAGATTGGCAAGACCCTGCCGGCCGTCAATGGCCATCTCTCGAATGACGGAGTGGAAGAGACGCCCCCGGAGAAGGCCGTGGGCGACTCGTTGGGCCAGGCCGACAGCCTCTTTGTTGACCTGGACGGGGCCAATGTTGGCATGCAGCATTGGCACCCGGTGCCGGTGACGGCCAACGGCGGCCGGCTGGCGGGACAGGCCGAGATGGGCGGCGTCTGGGAGTGGACGAGCTCCGTCCTGGCCGAGCACGAGGGCTTTGAGCCGATGAAGCTGTACCCGGGCTACACGGGCGACTTTTTCGACGGCAAACACAATGTCGTCCTCGGCGGATCATGGGCCACTCACCCGCGCATGGCCGGTCGCAAATCTTTGTAAGTTGTCCGTCCGTGTCCTACTCCTCACCACTTCCTGCTGTGCTAACTCGTCAGTGTCAACTGGTACCAGCGCAACTACCCTTATGCTTGGGTGGGTGCTCGTCTTGTCCGGGATATCGATATTTGAGCGATGGAGGTCGAGTCTAGTTGTAGTTTCGTTCGTTTTTTTTTTTTCTTTTCCTATTTTGATTTTTAGGTTCCCCTTTCCGCTTGTCTGCTTCACCAGAATGACATCCTCTCCGCTTTGATTGTAACTCCCTTTTTTTGATCGAATTGCAAAACTATTTTCCAGTTGATTGCTTGTCCCCAACCACGGAATAAATAAACCTAAACGCCGTGCATGCCAAATCATAACCCTCTCTCCTTTTTTTCTATATCTTGCCACACTCTGAGATCTTTGAGATCTCGTACCTTTTAGTACGTCACTACACGGTAGGCACCTTCCGGTCCAATGGTGTTGCTCTCTGTGATAATGTTGGTGATGAGGTGCGGCGGTGTCACATCGACCTGCTCGTGAAATGGCAGCGGCGGCCGCGTTGTGATGGGAACACCGGCGCGCGTAGGCATGGGCAGCTCGAGTTTTGTTGTGGTGGTGGTGCTGCTGCTGCCCTCCTTCTGCGCAACAGAAATGTCCTGACGGATACCGATGCGCGGCAGGTCCTTGTTGCCCAGCAGCAGCTTGCGCACAAACTTGTGCGTCTCCACGAGGGCATAGACGTTGCGCGGCGGACGAGACGCGTTGGCCAGGACGGCCAGCTGGTACGTGCCGATGCGCGAGATGATCTTGCCGTCGTGCGTCGCGGCCTCGGCGCCGACAAAGATGCTCCGCACATTGTGCGTCTCGAGGGCGTAGGCGACGGCGCCCGGGTCGATGGCGTGGACGGTGATGCCGTGCGCGCGCAGCACGGCCATAGCGCGCGTGGCCTCGTCGGAGCGGTCGGCCACGTACAGCACGGTAAAGGGCGAGTGCGTCGCCGGCGCGCCCGAGGCCGCGCGCAGCTTGTCGGCCGCCTTGACAAAGAGCGACCGCACCGCTCTCGACCCGCCGGCCGTCAGCACGACCTGGCCCTCGCGCACGAGACGACACCCCCGCTCGGCCATGCGCTCACGGGCTTCCTTGGCACGCTGGGCAAAGAGCTGGCTGTTGTCGATCAGGTGCTGCCGGATCTTGTCAAAGCTGTCGAGGCCGGCCGCGGCAAAGCTGCCGGTGCCGGTCGGGTCGACGGCCGGGTCGATGGGCTGCTGGCGCATGGACATGCTGAGAAAGTTGATAAACAGGTTGGTGCCGGCCTCGAGGGGCAGGGCGTTGGGGACCGCAGCGTGAAGGCGCGCGACTTGGTCGCGGGTGATTTCATACGTTTCCATGGCCGTCGATGACTTGGTGTGTCGCAAAACCTCAATCAGCGTCTCGATGGCGGCAACAGGTTTGGTCAGGTCGGGGTCCTCTGCAAGCAGGCGGTTGTACGTGGCGACGACACTGTCATGTTAGCCGGATGGTTCCCAACGTACAAAAGCATTCTCTCTCTCCGTCTCCATCTCTCCTTCCCTCCCTCCTTCCGTCGCGCCAAACTCACTCAAAGGCTTGGCCATTGCTTGTCGGCTCCGGCAGCTTGGCTTTGGTGTCGATCGCCGTCACCGGCGGGGTTGTATCGGCGGAAGGCATAGCTGACTGTTCGCGGTTGCAATGGTTGTGGGTTATTCAAAAGTGCCAGGTTGTAGAGCGATAGGTAGCTAGCTTTACGTTTTGAATTCGATGTGATGTTTGAAGAAGCTGTTTTGGGAAACAATAATAACGTGACTCAGAAAGCACTCAGGTCGTAGCTTCCCGCCTGGCTGTGACACAAAACTGATAGCGGGGGACTATTCTGCCGCCTTTTACCGCCTCACCAGCTGGAGGGGCACGGCGGACAGCTAGCTGCCGAAACGCCGTCGTTGAATAATTATGTAAGTTTTATATTATGTAATTTTATCGGTACAGTCCACTGGTACGGAAGGAGGTTGTATCTTTACTCCTGTCTCCCAGTCTCGGGTACACCCTTGTCTGCCAAAATTACGTGACGTATTAGTACCAGTACAAGGCACCTGTGGTCCGTGTAACTGTCCTCCCCATATTCCCATCCTCGTTCCTCTGTCTCTCGCATCTTACCTCCCACTTTGTACTGCGCCCTGCATCAACCATCGAAACAGGGGGTTGCGTCACCTCCTCAGCCAGAAAGAATACGAGTATACGACCCTACTGCGGCCCACAGGATCGACCTGCATAATTTGATCTCGGTGCTTTTCTGGCACGGCAAGATCATCTTTGACATTCCCGTCGCACATTGACATCTCGACTTAGCCCCTATTCTCCTGTTTTATTCCAGCATCGAGACATCCCCTCCTTTTTTTTGCTTTCATTATCGCTCATCATGTCCGGCATCGACCCGGCTACCGGCCAGCCGCTCGCGGCCAATGTCATCCAGCGCGTCCTCTTTGTCGGCCAAAAAGTGCACGTCTATCAGATCCCGCCTCTGACGTCGACAAAGGGCTACACGGCCGCGACCTGGACCGAGGACCCCAAACGACACATCTTCACGGCCCGGCTGCGCGTGGTCGAGACGGGCACCGACGACGACGAAGGCGGCGACGACAAGGTCAAGATTGACATTGTCCTCGAAGATCCCTCGACGGGCCAGCTGTTTGCCGCTGCGCCCTACACGGAGCCCGCCGCCGTCGAGCCGGCTCTCGACAGCGCGCGCTTCTTTGCTCTCCGCGTGCAGGACGGCCAGGGACGGCGCGCCATTCTCGGCATCGGCTTCGAGGAGCGGCCTGAGGCCTTTGATTTTGGCGTCGCCCTGCAGGAGGCCCGCAAGACGGGCGGCCAGGCCGGCGCGGCCAAGTCGTCGGCCGCTCCCAAGACGCCCGTCGAGAAAAAGGACTACAGCCTCAAGGAGGGCGAGACCATCACTGTCAATCTCGCCAAGTTTGGTCGTCGTGCCGCTGCCAGCAACAGCAACAGCAACTCGGCCGCCTCCAGCGCGTCAAACTCCTCGTCGTCGTCATCGGGCGGCCTTTCAGGCTTCTCGCTGCCGCCTCCCCCATCCTCCTCGTCCTCCTCGTCCTCGTCTGGCTCGTCCTTCTCCCTGCCTCCGCCTCCTCCTCCAAACCGCCGCACAGCCAACCGTCGCTCCGTTGGAGACCCTAGCATCCTGGGTGCAGCGGCTGAAGAGCAGAAGAAGACGGCTGCCGAGCTGGGCTTTGACGATGGCCAGTTTGGCGAGTTTGCGTAATGCTTCTTTTTCTGCTGCGGCAAAAGCTATGTGCCGTGCATGTACAGGTAATGATTTGATTCCCCATGAAAGATACAACAAATAGATATATTGTTTTTTGGTTATGAATATTTATGCAGTATTTTGTTGAACCACCTATCCATGTATGCTATACAAAAAACCCCGCCTATCCTTCTGTGTAAATGATGATATATGAGTTGAAGATGAGATACGATATGAGAAAAGACAAAATGGGGAAGTAAAAGGGCAATGCAAAGAAAACACCAAAGTGGAAGCCAAAAACGGGAGAAAAAAGGAAAAGAAATTGAAAGTGAAATGAAATTTGTAGAGAGCAAGGGGAAGAGAAGAGCTCCTCCCATAGAACAATAGATCAGCGTCATCTGTCATTCTCGGGCCAAGTAAGCTCAATACAAGGAAGGCTCATTCGCTTGACTCTGGTTGATAGAAGATCCATCGAACCCTGTGAGCTCCGTCGACGACGAGGAGAGCCTTCACGCTCAGGGGCTTGCTCTTCCGTCTCAGAGAAAACATCGGGCATGCGGCGAGGAGTGTCATGCGTGTCCTCCATCGCCTGGCTAAAATAAGACTTTCCGGGCTCAAAGACCGCCGCCAGCGGACTCATCAGAGAAAGAGGCGACATCGCAGTCGAGACGGGGCTGGCCGGGATTGTCGTCGGTAATCCAGGAGTCACAGGACTCACAGGATATGACGTCGAGATGGTCAGCAGGTTTTTCACTGGACCATCCACATTGTCGTCGGCTGGTTTCTCCGGAAGGATCGCCCCCTCCTCTCGAACAGGCACAAACACGCCGCCCTCTTCCGGCTGGCCGGCTGGGTGCAGAGGGTGCAGAGGTTGCGACAGAATGTACATTTGCTGCTGCTGCAGGAAAAAGTGCCGCTGGTGGCTCTGCAGTTCAGCACCCAGCCGGCCCAATCCGAGGAGTGCCATCTTCTGCTGCTGCTCGGCGCCGTTGATCTTGCTGCGCGTGTAGCCGATGCTCTTGCGCAGCCGGCGGGCTTCTGCCTTGGTCGTCGCCGCCTGCAGCTGCGTCTTGGTCTTGGCCAGTTCCGCCATCAGCTGGCTGATGCGCACCTCCTGGTCGTGCAAAATGGCTGCCATGTAATTGTGCTCAGACTCGATTTGCACGAGCGGCCGTAGATCCTCCCGGAGAGTCCGCCGGCGCTGCATCGGCGTCGATGGGGAATAAAAACTCAATGTTTCGCTCGACCCCGACATCTGCAGCGAGGCCATTGAACTCATCGAGTTGTTTTTCTTGTGGTACGGCTTGCGTCTAGACTTGCCCATCGGCGCTCCATGGTCACCACCACCACTGCTCGTAGTGCCTGTGGTGGCCGCCGTGATCACACTGACAGAACCACTCCGTCCGCTGGCACTGCTGACAACACTGACACCACTGACTGTGCTCGCAGCTGCCGTGCGAGGTGTCACAGCAGGTGTCGGCAGCAAAGTAGGAACTTGCTCGTTGTGCTCGTGGGAATGCATAAGAGGCGCAAATGGGGGAATAGATGATCGTCAAACAAGGGTAATGCGCAGTGCGTTGCTCGTGCTGTTGTTGATCGGCAGGGGATGACCAAAAGAAAAATGAAAGGTAACAAAAGAATATACAGGGAAGAAGAGGCAGGACGCACGGTGCTGTTTTATGGCAAGGATGGACATGGAGAGTTAACAACTGAATGTTTTTGGGAACCTCACGTATTCTGCGGTATGTCCTTCTCCACCCCCATTGTTTCCAATCCTACCGTATGCACAGCGCGGACATGGGAAAGGATGCATCGGGAAACAAAGCACCCACTAGGTGTAGTTTGCGCGTTGTGTTGGCCGCTTTTGGAAATGCCCGTGGCCAATCTCGTGAGGGACGGCACAGCCAGGCGAAAAGAAAACAAAGGATCCCAGCACACCGCGCACATGCAGAAAGGGGGGGAGTGCAATTTTGTTAAGTGCCTTATCCTGGCCTCTAAATGCAATAAGGGTACGTTGGGAGGGATACCGGAAAGGGGACAAATGGGAGCAATATTGCCAAGGTAAGGAAAGGGAAGGGGGGTGGGTGCTCAGACGGAGGAGGGTCAAAGGCCCCAAGAGGGAAAGAAAAAAAGGTGAACAGGACGCATAGAGGGATCTTGGTTCTTTAGAACGCGGCCCAACAGCGGCTCTCTCTCCTTTGACAGCCTTTTTGGTGTGGCAAGAACCAACAGACACCATGCTTGTGGGTGGGCCAGAGGGCCAATAAATGCCACTAACAGGCACGTCAAAGAGAAGTCAGAGCACAGTGCGCCGAAAAAGGAGTTATCAAATGTTGAAGCCTCCGTGCTTGGGAGGGTCATTGAATCTCCAGAGCCCTGCGGCTTCTGCTGCCTTTCGTACTGTGGACAATTCCTTGTCGGTGATCGCTCGATTGATATCTGCGTAGCGGACATCCTTGTTGTTCTCGTTGCTTCCATCCGAGCGCGAGCTCGAGATTGAGCTTGAGCTTTCGCTATCAGACTCTAAAGGATTGTCTCGTTTTGCCTTTGTGCGGCGGCGCGGCTTGCCGACATGGGCATCGGGGTGATACTGCTCCATAATGTTGACAAAGACGTCCTTGGACACCTCGTCAGCCAACCACCGCATGATGGTGGCCCCCTCGTCCTCGAGGCCAGGCATGACCAGGTGGCGCACGAGGACGCCCTTCTTGGCAATTCCGTCTGCGGTAAAGCACAGGTCGCCCACCTGTACATGCATGGCCTTGATGCTCTCCCGCGCCGTCGCTGCATAGTCACCGGCCTTGAGCAGACGACGTGATGTGGCGGGCTCCCAGACCTTGAAGTCGGGAAGGTAGATATCCACGAGCCC
Source organism: Intubia oerlemansii (assembly GCA_020002355.1). Classification (NCBI taxonomy): domain Eukaryota; kingdom Fungi; phylum Ascomycota; class Sordariomycetes; order Ophiostomatales; family Ophiostomataceae; genus Intubia; species Intubia oerlemansii. The sequence continues at coordinate 80,819 of JAGKRZ010000044.1, forward strand.
GTCGAGCAGCTCCAGCGAGGCCAGCGAATCGTAGGCCGACGTGTTGTAGATCACGGGCAGCGTCAAGCCGTTGCTGCGCGCGTGCAGCAGTGCCAGTGCAACTTGCGGCACCACGTGCTCGGGAGTAATCAGGTTGATATTGTGGACGTTGCCAACCTCCTGCAACTTGATGAACCAGTCGCCAAGCTCCTCCGGGGTCAGGTCCATGCCGTTTCGCTGGTGGCTAATGTCATGGTTCTGGCAAAAGGAACAGCGCAGATTGCACATGCTGCGTCAAAGTTAGCCAACTGGGGACGGAGGGCACGAATGGACTGTTTGTCTTTCCCTACCTGAAAAAGACGGAACCACTGCCGTTGTGTCCCTGTATGCAGGGCTCTATTCTAGGTCAGCGTCCGGATTCGGGAACTTTTTCCATCTTCTGCTCGCTCTCCTCGCTCCCCGGCATCATCCGCGTTGTTGCTTTTTTTTTTTTTTTTCGTCACTCCCCCGCCCTTTCCCATCCATGTCTATCGGGATGCAAGCCGAGCACCACCAGGGCTCTTCATCCTTCTGCAGTCTTACCTTCGCCAAAATGCGGTGCGATGACATTGACCTTTGCCTTGTCGCCAATGAGGCACATGCCCGTTGTCTCGTAGCGGTTCACGCCACACAGCCGTGGACACAGGTTGCAGTTCCGGAGATGGCCATACGCAGCACCACGCTTCTTGGCTGCATCAATCTCAGACAGCAGCAGCATCTTGGGAGTGTAGTCGTCGAGTAGGAACGGCGGTGCCAGGTGAAGGGCACGGCGTTGCGGCCGCCCTGTCGGCCGAGACGGCGCGCCAAGACGACCTAATGGCCGTATGGATGCAGCCCAGCGGGAATTTGCCGCCCGCATCATTGTAGAAAAAATAGCGGTGGGAGAGAGGATTGTCGTTTCCCACAGGGGACTTTACACGTGTCTCGCGATTGTTGACGTTGAAAGATGAATCTAAGGTAGAAAGGGAGATTCCCGACTGGATCCCCGTGCCTGCCGCACATTAGCTTCCTGCGCTGTGCGCGCCTTCCCTTCACGCGGTCGCTCCTTCCCGTAGTGGAGCACGGCCCGCACGGTGTTTTCAGAGCGTCTTGACGTGCACCTTCCCTCCGGGACGGCAGCCAACGTCTACGTCTATCAGTAGCTCCTTCCCGGAAAACATTCTCGCCAACCAGATAACGGCGATTTGCCGGCCGCGCCTTCCTGCTAGGCCCAGGTACCTAGGTGCCCTCTGGGCGTGACGACCTTTACGACACTAATTGGTGCCGATGGCCGTCCTGCTGCCGCCATATTTGACATCTCATCGCTCATCCGATAAAATGGTTCTTTTGCCACAGTGCCCTTTCTTCACAATAGGCAATTGGTGTTTTATTCGTGTATTCGTATTTTTCTCGTCAAATTCCATATCAATGGATGTTCGCGCTCGGATGCTGCTAGTTGCCCATCGCCCGCAAAACCGGCATGACGTAACCTGGCGCTACAAAGTCGCTTTCGGGCTTGCGGCTGGTACCTTCCTTGCCCGCGCACAGCGCACCTTCCGCATTGTAACAGCGCCTGCCCCGCAGGGAAAAAGAGTGTCCCGTGGGTCAGTAGGTACCACTTGGTGGAAAAGCACATGTCTCTGACGCACGCTACGGGCAGCCGGGGAAGAAGCTCTCGTGGGGTGAAGAGACAAGAGAGAGGGGCCGCCCTAAAATTTCGCTCTTGCCGCTTCCAGTTGCAGGTGCAGATTGGGTGCCAAGTGCTGAGTGTACACGCACGCCCCCTTTCCTCTCGTTCCTTCCAGTCTTTTTTACTTTTTTTTTCTCGGCCTCGCCCTTGCCTCCAATTCGGGTTTTTTCTCACCACATAGTGCCAAGCCTCCTGCCCTTTTTGGCTCGCTGTGTTTTTTTTTATCTCGCTTGATCAAGTTCTTTTTTTTCTTTCCCTCCCGTCGTTTCTCCTGTGGCATCGCGACGACAACGACCATCGCCGCCCACATCAATTACTAGATCGCAGCGCTCCTTGGCATCGGCCACCAATTCGAAACTGCGCGCTTCGGCCCCAATCCCGCACCGCTCCCACCACCTACTGTCGCCTCCTTTGGCTTACTGCCAACGCCGGCTTCACATCTCCCCTCTCGGCCCATCTTTCAGCGAATTATCCCTCAATCCGTACTCTTCTATTCGCCTCTTTATCCTTCTTGGATAGTTTGATATTGCTCTGAAAAATAACAGCAATTGCCCGAAGCCCCCGGATTTACGTTGCTCGCCTGATCGATCGCGTTTACTCTCCCGCCTGCTGCCGACGCTCCTCCATATCACGTCATCTGCCTCCTGCGCCTCCCCGCCAATTGCTGCATCACACCGATTATAGAGCTCGGGTCCGTGACGTGTGTTTGCATCAAGTGGCCCTGCATAGCAATTCGGCTTCCGCCTGCTGCAATCGGCTGCAATCCTCTGCAATCTGCTGCGACCTGCTGCAATCTGATACCCCGTGACGTGGCGCGCAATTCACCATGGCTGGCGAGCACGGCCCCGACAAAGGTGCGTGAGATTTGTCATTTCTGCTTTGCTGCGGTCCTCTGCCGTCACTCGTTGCGGTTTGCTGTGTCTGTTGGCCATGAACCCCACCAGTGTTACCACGGTCGAGAACGGCCGGTCAGATCTCTATGCCCAGTGGCTGCTGCTCGTTTGCTCTCTCTCACTTGCTTCTGCTGCCTCTTTGTGTCACCCATCTTGTCTCGAGCAGCTTATCTTGCCTGACCCATTCTCCAACCCTTCCTCTTTGTTGTTGCTTTTGCCCCTGCGATTTTGACACCGTGCAACCCGAGCATTTATATCCTATTTTTGACTGCCTTTTTGCATCGTTTATTTATGGCCGTCGTCCTGCTACCAAGACTCTGTACATTATACTGACCCTTCTTGCTGTACCTTTAATGATAGGCCTAGATCGGCCCAACGACAGCCCGCAGGCTGTGCCCGACGTATCCGGACCTAGCAGCGAATCTCGCGTGCCGAACACTAACCCCGCCGCCCGACTTGACGAGCAAGCCCAGTCTCCCGGTGTCGACATCACTGTCTCCCCCGCGGATGAGGGAAAAGAGCGCAAGGTCGCCAAGGACGCCCAGGCATCGCAGAACCCCCAGGCCGCTCACAAGGCGCTTTTGGGAAGCATTGGTGATCCTATCGTGACGCCCGAAGATATCAAGAACCTCACATCGTCCCTGGGAGCTGCGCGGTTACAGGGTCTTCGCGTTGCCAACTTTGCATTTGAGCCCATGTCCCTGCCCGCATCGAGAGTATGTTCCAAGGAAATTTGGCGAGTATTACCTTGCTACCTACCTTGCACAGTAACTAACAACGGCCCTCTTCTTCAGACGGTTTCCTACGAAGACGACTCCTCACGCCAGGCTAGCGGCCAGCACACGCCCGTCTCTGGATCACCCCGGCTGGCCGCCCGCGTCCACGAAATGCAGTCTCCTCCTCTGACGCCCTCTGGCACCCCCAACCTTGACGGCGAAAAGAAAAAGGCCGACGCGCCGGCTGAATCGTCCGCGGCGCTTATCACACCCCAGGAATCAAAATCCAAGGAGTCGCCGCCTGCCACCCGCCCAGACGCTCTTGGAGCCAACCTCCCCTCGTCGACCGACAATGCCTCACGCCGTCCCGTGTCGTCTTCCGGCGTCCCGGACCAGCTTCTCGGGAACCACCGCAAGGGCATGTTCAGCCTCGGCCCTACGGGTAGTGGCTCCAGCGGCAGCGGGGGTGGCAAGTCACTTCCCGTGTCCCGCGATGCAAGCCCATCGAGAACCCCCGCTGCGCAGCACTACACTCGCCCCCTGACGCCCTCGGGAGACGCTCAGGACCCCTATGCTGCGCACAAGCGGCCGGCACAGAACAAGATCGAGCCCCGTTTTGTCTTCTCGAGATTGGGCAGACGCAGAGATAAGGACTCATCGCCCACGGGGTCGTCTCTGTCGCTTGGCAAGAAGGACGAGAAGCGTCACTCGGGCATTTTCCACCACCATAAGAAGGACAAGGAACGGGAGGAGAGTATGCGGGATGACGAGAGCTATTCGCAGTCCACACACTCGCGGCAGAGCTCCATGTCCGACTTGAAGCGGTTCTTCAAGATCGGACCCTCTCACCACCATCACCACAAGAGCAAGCGTGCTCTTTCGCCTGCTTCTTCGGTGCGATCTGGACGGAACTTGCCCCACTCCAAGTCGAGCCCGCAGATTCCGTTTGGCGACGAGCATGCGCTCACATCGAAATACGGCAAGCTCGGCCGAGTGCTGGGTTCTGGCGCTGGCGGCTCGGTGCGCCTGATGAAGCGCAGCGAGGACAACACCGTCTTTGCCGTCAAGGAGTTCCGTATGCGCCACTTGCACGAGCAGGAAAAGGATTACGTCAAGAAGGTGACGGCCGAATACTGCATCGGATCGTCTCTGCATCACGGCAACATTATCGAGACACTCGACATTATCAACGAGAAGCACCGGTACTTTGAAGTGATGGAGTATGCGCCGTACGACCTTTTTGCTATTGTCATGACGGGCAAGATGTCGCGTGCTGAGGTGGCATGCTGCTTCTTGCAGATTCTCAGCGGCGTGACGTACCTGCATAGCATGGGCCTTGCGCACCGCGACCTCAAGCTCGACAATGTGGTCGTCAGCGAAAATGGTATTATGAAGATCATTGACTTTGGAAGTGCCCACGTCTTCCAGTACCCCTTTGAGAACAACAAAGTGCTTGCCACGGGCATTGTCGGTTCCGACCCGTACCTCGCACCCGAGGTCTACGATGAGCGGAAATACGATGCTACCGCGGTGGACATTTGGTCACTGGGCATCATTTACTGCTGCATGTCGCTGCGGCGGTTCCCATGGAAGGTGCCGCGGCTGTCTGACAATAGCTACCGGATGTTTGCGGCGGAACCTACCCCTGGCCACGACCCCAAGAAGCTGTCTCTTCCTGCTGCCAAGCAACTGGCCGAGGCAACCAAGGCGGCAGACCAGCCGGCGGAAAAGGCAGCGGATTCACATGCCGATGCTGAGAATGGCAGTGACAGAAAGGAAGACACGCCTGCCGCTGACAAGCCGGCGGACGGGGCCAAGGAGACCAAGGAAGGCACAGATGGCAAGGCTGGCAGCGAGGGCAAGGGCAAAGAGGCTGAGACGAGAGACGCGCAGTCGGTTACGACCGCAGACGATAAGCCGGCTGAGAAGCGCGAAGTGATCCGCGGCCCGTGGCGTATCTTGCGACTGTTGCCGCGTGAGAGCCGCCACGTCATTAGCAGGATGTTGGAGATCAACCCAGACGAGCGCATCAAGATGGAGGACATTCTCAAGGACCCGTGGGTGGCCGACACGGTGATTTGCCGGCAGTCGGAGCCTGGCAAGGTCATTCTGGCCGACACGCACACGCATATCCTGGAGCCGCCAGCGCCTCAGCCTCCCAAAGAAAACAAGTAGATCTTGCGAATGAGTCTGCCCCCGTTTCTCAACAACTGGCGAGCTTTGTACGGGCCGAAAAAAGAATGATGCAAAAACAAAATCATTCTTGTCGTTCTGTTCATCCCACCCCCCGCATATTTCATTGTTACTTTATGTCTGGTTATTTTCACGTTTGTATCTTTTTCCTCCCTGTTTCTGGATATTCCTTTTTTTGTTTTGTCTTACTTCCCATGTGTTGAGAGTTTTGTCGAGCCTGGATGACCTTTTACACAAGAGGCCAGAGATTTGGGGCCACCTCGGCTGGGCCGTGGCGATTCATTATTATACACTTGTATTTTTTTTTCGTGTTTTTTTTTTCCTTTTATTCCTTTTGGTCTTTTTGTTACAGGTATTCCCTTCTGCGTCTTGTTGTTCCGTTCACCCCCCCTTCTTCTTGTCTATCTTCGTTTTACCAATCGTGTTCATGTCGTTTTCAGGTTCTCTTCTATTGTTCTGTTACCTACTTGGTTACGCCTGTCTTTTTTTTGGTTCCGTCTCGTTATCATAAGGGTGCTTTAGAGTACGAAGACTGCAGTTTTAGCCTGCCCATTCCCTGCAACACTTTGGAGTACCTATTTACTCTTTTTGTTTCATGCCACGTTTTTATTTTGCCGTCACCTCCATTATACCATTCATACCTATAAGAGACAATAAAATATAGTTTTTCAACCGGATTTAATATGCTGATCTGTAATATATGCTACCTTCGGATACCTGAAACGATGAACCATACATATTGCTTTTCGAAGCATACGTCTTTTACGTTTGTCTGCTGAACGCAGGTCTCCTCATGAACGCCACAGACGCCTCGCTTCTCCAACAATAACAGGGCCTGTGGTTTAATGGTATAACACTCCCTTAGCATGGGAGAGGTCCTGGGTTCGATTCCCAGCCGGTCCACAAGAAGAAGAGCCAAATTGGTTCAGCTTCACTTTTCGATATTTTTTTGTGTCGCCGCGCTTCCACGTGATAACCCGACAGGGGGAACAGGCGGGACCGCCTGCCAAAATTTAGTTCTCTTTGGTAGTGGGCTCTGGTGCTTTTTGGTGGCAGGACAGAGAAATACAGCAGTCTTCCGTCACTTTCCAGCAAGCTCGTAGAAGGTCCGTAGGCCCACATTTTCCGGCCAGTCATGGACGTTCTCGGCTTTTTCGTTCCACGGCCGAGAGCAAAAAAACGAGGGACCTCGAAATCCCAATTGCAAAAAAGCAACAGCCGTCCCCGAAACTCGAGAGCAGATTTCCCCGGAGCGCAAGGGAAAAAAAAACCGGAGCACACTACTCTTCCTTCTATTCTCCCCAGATCGAGATCAACGACCCCTCAACATCTTTCACAATGGTATGTGGCAGCAGAAAAAGAAGGGCGTTTACTTTTTTTTCCTTATCCGAAGCTGCAAGCTTCACGATGTCTTTCCCGATCTCCCACCTTTCCGCTTATCCCGCGGCATTCCTTGGAAAAGTAAACTGACAGCCTGTTCTTCCCCCCGCAGTCTGCCCTCCGCTCCATCAAGCAGCTTGCTCCCCTCCTGGACCGCGTCCTGGTCCAGCGCGTCAAGGCCGAGTCCAAGACGGCCAGCGGCATCTTCCTGCCCGAGTCGAGCGTCAAGGACCTCAACGAGGCCAAGGTCCTGGCTGTCGGCCCCGGTGCCCTTGACAAGGACGGCAAGCGCGCGCCGATGGGTGTTGCTGCCGGCGACAAGGTCCTGATCCCGCAGTTTGGCGGCCAGCCCATCCAGGTTGGCGACGAGGAGTTCCACCTCTTCCGCGACAGCGAGTATGTTGAATTACAGTGCTTGGTGTGACTGGGAAAACATTTCAGAGTGGGCAGCAGATACTAACCATTGCCTTTTTTTTCTCTCTTACCACAGGATCCTCGCCAAGATCAACGAGTAAACTCGTCGACCTTGAAAACAAACAAAAAAAGAAACGAAAACACAAAAAACACAAAAAATCCACATAGACACACAAGAACACGATGTTTTGAATGACGCAAGCCATGACCGAGAAGAGAGAGACAGAAAGAGACAGAAAAGGTGGGAGGGGGCCATGTTCACTGCAGTGACGATGAAGTGGCAAGAGATTGTCTGGTTTCGCCGGGAGAGAGAGAGAGCGTGTGAGCCTGCCTATCGTTCCCATTGATGATCATGTCCTGCATGCTGTCCTTGCCATCCCGCCTCTTTTGCCTTTTTTTCTTTTCATTTGATTTTTTTTTCTCCTTATTTTTTGGAATAGAAAAAAGAATCTGCTTTTGGTCCTGTCTATCAAAACCTCTTGATGACAAGGACGAGAAAAAAAAATAAAGAAACAAATCTCCACTCATTTCTCCTTTCTCATGCATTCCATTACATTAGGTGGTGTCTCCCTTTCCCTCACGTCTTTGGTCACCGACGTTTCGAATATATTGGCCTCGCCTGTCGGTCACGGGTGGACCGTGACAAAACATGTCTCGACGGCCACGAGTGAAGGAGCAAAGCTTTTACCCGATCAGGACGATGCAGGAGACGAGGCAGAAGACAGCAGCCTCCTATTCACTCCTGTATGCAGGAGCCTCTATCGAAATGATCATGGCATCGGCGAAACAAGCAGACGAAATCTCGGCAGAGGTGCAGATTGTAGGAGATTGCCTACCCTACCTAGAACTGCAGGGTCGTCTGTTCCGCTGCACAGGTCTCTTTGGCGTCAGCCATCTTTGCTACCTGCAGACCCTTTGCCCCTTCACCCTTGCTTTACAGATTTTTGGTCTCCTTACCCTCCGGTCCCCTCCTTTTTCATGTCGTCATCCAGGATTCTTCCTCGCGTGGTTCCGTTGTCTTGATTCATTCTGAGGACTGGAATGACTCGTCAAGTGTTTCGATCAACTGCCGTGTCTCGAGCACAAACACATCTTTCGTTCTCCCCCGCTCCTGTGCAAACTCGCATCATGCCCGTATCAAAAAGTCTTGTCATTTGCTTGTCACATGGCTTCTAATATCTCACCAAAAAGCTCAATGCCCGACTCGCCACAACTATTGGTCGTCATGCATACACATGTGTCCTGTCGGAAGTCGTAAGCGCTGTGCATGTACCTGTACGCATGAACTCGGAAGAAAAGGGTCAGGTACAGGGACAGGGGAGACAGGATCAGCGTAAAAGGATTCCTGCGGATGCGTGTGACAAGGGCGGCACGCCCATGGCTCTTTTTTTTTTTTTTTTTTTTTTTTTTTTTTTTTTTTTTATG